>CAJNJA010015258.1:185-11833 GCA_905231915.1 Symbiodinium necroappetens | reverse complement strand
CAACGAACGGTGGCCAGTGATTCGCCAGAAGATGAGAAAAATTAGTTGGATTTGATCAAAAGTGGTCAAAAACGACGAAGGATAGTAGGGTTTAAATACATAATGATAGAGAGTGTTTAGGGTTTAGGGGTTTAGGGGTTTCGGGTTTAGGGTCATGTAGAGCTTTAGCTGTCTTGGCGAGGGAAGATGTCTTTAGTTCTATGGGGTCGTGGTGTGCAAATCCCACTACGCCCAAGGCGTCAAAGGCTCTAAGGGCGGTAGGTCTTTCGGGTTAGGGTTCCGCAAACTGCCCTTAGACAGAAGGATGGGTGAAATTAAAACGGAAAAGGCTCTTTTCAAGAATGTATAAGATGGTGTAAAATAAGATAATAGATTTCAATATAATCGAGTCTGATGTATCATCACGCAGCTTGTTCAAAATCAACATGCCGTCGAAATCCGACATACCCGAGCCGAGTCTTGCAATAGTCGCCAAGTCTGCGGTCACTCATTTGGGCTAGTAGCTTAGGGTTTGGAGTTTAGGGCGTTGTGTTTAGGGCTTAGGGTTTAGGGTTTAGGGTTTAGGGTTTAGGGTTTAGGGTTTGGGGTTTAGGGCTTAGGGTTGCCATGCATCTATACCAAGTCGTTTCAGATTACAGCAGCCATGGCTTTAAGTGTTTGCGTGTGACGCGCGAAGAGAATTTCCCATCGCAGAGTCAACAGCCCTAAGTTAAGTTTCAAGACCTGTATCCTACATCCTGAACCCAAAACCCTGAAGCTCTATAAAGCTTTATAAGCCCCAACATCCTCATAAGACCCCCACAAGAAGCAACGAGTGCAAAAAACCTTTGACCCCTTCAGCAAAAGCCCTGAAACCCCTTTTAAGAATTTAAAATCCGGAAAACACTCTAAAAGAACAACCAAACCCTCATAAGACTCTTAACAATCCTTCTAACAGAACCCTCTTTCAATTCATTCAAAGGCCACCATCCTAAACAGCTGACATTGGGCCCCGGGCTGCTCCGCTTCAGTGGCCGGCCTTCTCGAAACTTGCGGAAGTCGACGCAGAAAAAAAACTTGGCTGACTTCTGAACCCTCCAAAAAGTTTAAACTTTTCGTTGCCTTATTATAGTTCATATAGAGGCCCAAGATTAGTCAAAGTCCTAAGAGCCAACCAGAAGAACCGCCAAGAACAGAGGCCTACAAGAGTCGACTGGGGGGTTTAGGGTTTTTTTTTTAAGGTGCACCTGTGCTTTCCTGGGTTTAGGGGTTTAGGGTTCAGGCTTTAGGGGTTTAGGGGTTTAGGGTGTAGGGTTGAGAGTTGAGGGTTTGGCAAGAGTATATGTAAGACAACGGGGTTTAGGGGTTAGGGTTCAGGGGGTGCCTGAATGGGGTTTCGAGTTGAGGGTTTAGGGTTTGGGGCTTCGGGTTTAGGGTTAGTGGGTTAAGGTTTGGGGGTTAGGGGTCTAAAGCCGGGGGCCTCCAGAATAGGAAAAGGCCTCCCTTTCAAAGGATCTATAAGGGGTTACCATAGGGCTTAGTATAGAAGCCTGAACACTTACCAATGTTCTTCCTCAGGTTTCCGATTATGACATACGATCATTGACCAGAATACAGCCCAACGCATATTAAAAACTGGTAAGACCGGTCTCGTTGGGCCTGGTCTCAGGGCGTTCTTAGGGTTCAATGTCGTGGGTTGAAGGTTTTCGGATTTTGAGGCTTTGGGGCCAAGGCTCAGGGGTTTACGGTTTAGGCTTGGGGGTCCTGGATTTATTACTTCGGGATAAAACTTCGACAGAACCTCTATCAACGGCAAGAATTCCTACACAACACCCTATAGAACCTTAATCCCACATTAGGGCTCAACAAGTGGCTTACCAAGCATTTAAGGTTTCGGGGTTTGGGGTTTAGGGGTTTCGGGGTTTAGGATTAAGGGTCTGTGGGTCAGGGTTTTGGATCTAAAGTCAGGGTACACGGCAGGGAGTCCTTCGCCAGAAGACCATCATAGAGGTGCCTTCACAACTACAATAGCGCTGCGGGGTATTCTCCGACCATGCCTAGAATTGTACAATATTTCTAGCTGACATCCATATTAGGCTGGGCTCTTGTTGGGCGTTAATACCGCAAGTCCTTTCACGGCTTTGTAGAAGATACCGGGTGATTTTTACAGAGCGGATTGGGGGTTCGTCATTTCAGCAAATCCGTCCGGGAGGCATGACGTGCCGGAGGCTGCTGGGAAGGTAAGCCCCAAAGCCCCTGAATTAAAGACTATACTGACTGTATCTTAAATCTGATTCAGGATCCTCCTATAATTTAGGGTAGATTCCGCAAATCCTATAAAGGAAGAGGTTGAACCTGTCGGGGTTGATGCCCGCCAGAAGGTTTGCGCAGTGCGTGGGCGTATCAAGTCACCCTCCTCTTCAGGGACCGTCGCGATGAGTGCGACCTGCGCGTCTGTGACCGACAAACCCTAAACCCTGAACCCTACACCCCTAAACCCAAACTGTGTCAGATCTCTGTCAGCTTCTTCTCCATGTCACTGTAGTTGGCAGCTGACCTGTTCATGCCTGATGTAGCAAACTTATAAAAGCCATTCTAGCCCTCTATCTATCTATCTATCTATCCATCTGTATATGAATAGCACGGAACGCTTTATGAAGCTATGAAGCATGTAACCTAAAGACGTTATTCAAAAAGAAGCTCATGAAACTTTTGAAGACAAAGTCAAAAACAAGGCCCGACAACCCTCAATCCTAAAGGCTTATTATGTGAGTTTGGGGTATAGTCTTTTGGATTTACGAAAGAAGTATGACGGGCATGCTATTACTAGCTATTCCACCAAACGCTAAAAACTAAACCCCGAGCCCTAAACCCTAAACCTCGGGCCCTAACCCCGCCCTAAACCCTTAGGGTTTAGGGCTTAGCGTTTAGGGTTTAGGGTTTAGGCTAAACCCTGAACCCCAAACCCCTAAGAAGCAGCCTGCAGACAGCGCCTTCGAGGAGGGGCTCCTTGAGGAGTCAGCGCTGGGACGGAGAGCGCCCAAACTAAGGAAAGGGATCTATAAGGGTTCCTTAAAGGGATCTATAGGGGCTCCTTAAAGGGATCTATAAGGGTTCCTTAAAGGGATCTATAAGGGTTTAGGGTTTTGGGGTTTAGGGGTTTAGGGTTTGGGACAATAGGAGGGACCCCTAGAAGGGACCCCCTGATCCTAATATCCTATATAACCCTTATATACCCCTCATATAGTCCCATAAAGCCGCTATATAACCCCATGGGTCCCTTTAAGGGTCTCTCCTTTTGTCCCTTGACCAAACATCTCCATGTACCCATAAACCCTATATGGGTTTAGGGTTTAGGGTAGGGGTTTAGGGTTTAAGGGTTCGTGTACCCATCTATTATGTACAGTTTAGGTTTAGGGTTTATAAGAAATTCGTAGGGGCTGAAGGTTTATCATGATTAGAAGTGGTTTGGGGTTTCTAACCCATAGGGCCCATGTGCACTAAGCGTTTCCTTGAAAACTCCAAAGCCTAGAAACCTTTCTCAACCCCCCTTAAGACTCTACGCCCAGCCCTAAGTACCCCAAACCCGAAACACTACCGAAAGTCTCAAACTCTGAAACCCTAGAACCCTTTTGGGCTCTTTCCCTAAGGGTCCGTGTGCCCAAATAGTATATATTTCGGCCCTAAGATACCTGAATAGGGACGACTTGGTGGAAGGTTCAAGTATATACTAGTTGGGCACATGGACCCTTATGCCCTAAACCCTAAGCCCTTATGGTACCCGTACAGGAATCCTGAAAGGCCCCGTAAAGGAACCCTTTTTAGGGGTTCTAGTGTCTGTAAGGGTTCAAGGCCTATTGGGGTTTGTGGTTTGGAGCCTAGTTGGGGCTTGGCGTTTTAGGGTTCAGGGTCTGACGCATAAGGCTTCAAGATCTTAGGGTTTAGGGTTTAGGGTTTAGGGTTTGGGGCTGTGGGGTTTGCGTGTTTGGAATTGTTAGGGAGAGGCTATCGCACTTTCGGGCTCTGGGTTTAGAGCTTCCAGTTCGGGGTCGGGAAAAGGCTTCCAAGGTTTTTGAGGATTAAATTCGATGTAGTACTTGGGGTGAAGACTACATGGTTTAGGCTTTGGAGGGGCGCCGCCAACAAATTCGCAAATCTCAAGGATGTTTGAAGAAAAAGCTCCAGGGATTTGCAAACTTCCTAACAGTTTGCAACTTCTTACAAGGTCTTCACAGCTTAGGCTTTGCGGTTTAGGGTTCAGGGTTTAGGGTTGGGGGTTTAGGGTTTAGGGGTTTAGGGTTTTAGGGTTTACTTTTGGGGGTTTAAAGGGTGGTCAGACTCGTTTCCCCGGGTTGATAAGCACGCCTCCCCTGCCTTTACGTGCCAGGATTTGAGGATGAGGGGCATGTCGGCGACTAATGTAAGGGCCTTAGTAGTTAGCACAGGGTTGGGGGGTCCATTGCACTGTAATTATCATATGGAACCGCCAAAACCCTATTCTAGGTATTAAAGCCCTATCTCAGACAGCTTTTTTGGCGTTGCCTCGTCCACGTCTGCGAATCCGGTCTGCGATCTGAGTCGTTGTCAAAACGTCATGTCGCATGTCCATGGCAAGATACTTACGGCCGCTTCCTTGGGGGACCCATCTGAAAGAGCTGCATAAGGGCACTATCGGGGCATCACAAAGGGCTTCCGCATCTTACTCAGGCTTAAGATTAATTTGCGTTAGGCTTATCAGTAGAAGACCAAAGGGCTACGGACCAGAAGCAGCCTTGCCTGTTGTGGACAAAGCATGCCAAGTTGCCTCCTTCTAGGGCTTAGGGTTTCGGTTTTATCATCATCATCGTCATCATCGTCATCATCATCAGTGAAACCTTTCAAATAAAACCTTAGGCCCCCCCCCCCCCAAACCCCACAACCAGAAACCCTACTGCTCCCCCCCCCTCCCTCCCTCCCTCCCCCTCC
Source organism: Symbiodinium necroappetens (assembly GCA_905231915.1). Classification (NCBI taxonomy): domain Eukaryota; class Dinophyceae; order Suessiales; family Symbiodiniaceae; genus Symbiodinium; species Symbiodinium necroappetens. Next base: position 6,889 of record CAJNJA010015258.1, on the reverse strand, counting down.
CTCTGCTTCCCAAAGAAAACAAACCCCTAACCCAGAAACCGGAACCCTACAAAGGCCCCTCAAAGCTCTCCTGGACGGATGCTCCACTCGCCCGGGCTCGGGCCTGCTTCGACGGCTTGCAGCTTTCTACTTAAAGGATCATGGGACTTAGTAATTGGGGATATAACGATTATAAGGAAGGGTTAGGGTTTTAAGGATCTGCTCTACTTCAGTAGGAAGTCAAAAAAAAAGGAGCTTTGGGAGGTTAAACTTAAAGGTTTAGGATTTAGGGTTCAGGGTCTACTTACAGGGTCATGGGACTTAGTAATTGGGGCTAGGCGTAGGGTAGCTACGGTTAAAATTTCTTATGACCCCAATTGAGACCCCTATAGCCGCCCGACTTACTACGTCCCATGATCCTCCAAGTATCGAGAGGTGTTTAGAGTCTCAGGTTTGGGGGTCCAAAGGTGCTTAAAGGGTTTAGGGCCTTACAATTTAGGGTGTGGGGTGTAAAGTTTTGGGCTTAGGTTTAAAGGTTTAGGGTTTTAGGGCTTAGGGGCTTCGGGTTTAGGCTGTAGACTCGCTATGTGGCTTGGGGTATATTCTACGATCACTCTATCTGTAACTATGAAGGGGACCCCTCATTACTCACTTTCGTATGCCCTATAGCCCCTATAGTCTTTCAGCTGTAGGCCCTCTTGGAGCGCAGGCTGTCCAAACTGCCGGAAGCCTAGCAGCTCTCGGAGTGTTTGGCAAACCTTCATGAATCATGAGCCTTGACCCTGGTAAACCGGTAGTGCCCCAAAAGACCACTTGAGCATAAAGATCCTGCTACATTTGGGGTAAGAGAGCCTGCATGGAAACCTGACACCTCAACCATGCGCCGTGAAGCCTCACCCGACAACCCCAGAAGCCACAAACCCCAGATCGCAGCCAGCGCGGAGCAAAGTCAACACTGTACTGGAACAATCCCTGGGACTGGGATTATACACACACATATATATATATACATATACACACACATGAACATATACATGCAACCACATACTCTGTTTACTTATCTCTTTATGAGTTGTAGCTATATTCAACTCTATGTTCTGTGCTTACCATTATCTTTATGTCTGCACTAGCTTTAAGGTTTAAGATTCACTGAGTGGTTCGCTTATGTATACAGACATGATGCATGTCTGTTTGCTTGTTGATATTTTTAAGAAAAGAAACAATGTTCACGTAACTCCCAGTTGAAGCTGGAACCGATCCCAGTGACATCGGCAGCCTGCTCCATAGATGGTCCCATGGCCTGTGGCCACCCAAAACGATAAGACAGGGACCTTAATATTTTGCAAAACAGCATTCTGGTATATTCAACTCTAACTCTATGAAGACCATCTGGGGACTTATTCCAACCCCTACACTGGCAGGCTTTACGTGGCTTATGGAGTTCGCAAGCCAGGTTGGTGCTTATTCCGATTTTTGTTTACTGTGTTGTTTCCTGTGTTCTTGTTAGGAATCGAGTTTACGTTACCATGAAGACGAAAACCCTAATGCTGAATATAGACCCCTCTTTTTGGCAGGTGAAATTAGGCTCCTGGAAAAGATCCCAGTGGAGTTCGCTGGCTTGATTTTCTGGTGCTTCGGGTGTCAGTAGGGTTTCGTGCTGGCGAGTTTTGGGCTTGGCGGTCAGGGCCTAGGGCTGTCGGGCTCGATCTCAGGGTTCAGGGTGCTTAGGGCTTAAGGCTTGAGGCTTCCTAGGCCCCCAAACCCTAAGCCCTGAAGCCTTAAAGCCCTAAACCTGAAACCCTGAACCCCAACTTGGGGTTCAGGGTTTAGGGCTTAGGGCTTAAGGCTTCAGCTGCGTTTAGGGTTTAGGGCTTGGGAGCCTAGGGAGCTCCTAAACCCAAAGCCAGCTCAAGACTGCGCAAGCCTAAACCCTAGACCCTAGACCCTAATTTCTAAACCCCAAGCCCTAGACTCTAAACCCTAAGCCCGAAACCCTGAACTCTAAACCCGAAACCCTAAACCCTAAGCCCGAGACTACAATTGCAAACCCTTCGCCGGCTGTGAGCAAAACCCGGCATCCGTGGAGTGGCCCGTGCTCGGCTCGAGCCTATCATGCCGCGACTGATTCCGCAGGCCCTAAACCCTAGACTCAAAACTCTGAGCCCCAAGCCCTAAAGAACATCACCCCTACTTGGAGGAGCCGGGGACGTAGCAAGTGGGGTATCACCCTAGTTGAGTTTGGGGTTTCCGCTTCAGGGTTAAAGGTTTGGGGTGTAGGGTTTAGGGTTTGGAGCATCCGGGGACTTGGTAAGAAAGGCTACGGAGTCTACGACGGCTCTACAAGAGTTCTACAGGGTTCCAATGAAGAGTTCTAAAGGATTTCTGTAACCACGGTTATAAGTACCTGAATTGCTGTGATAAGGAGCTATGCTTATAGCTACCTTGCTTGTAACCCTAGTTGCTAAGTCCCATGATGATCCTTGAAACCTAGGCCCGTATACATCCTGGCAGAACCCTTTAAAGAACACTCTATTTTACTGAGTCCCATGATCCTCGAAGTAGATGCTGCAAAACGCAAACTGCACTGACGGGCGCACCCTCGGCGCAGAAGGCGTGCTTGTCCTTTGCAGAGGTCGGCAGCTTCTCACAACTAAAATCCTCAACTCTGTCCCGGTTGTTTTGAGGTTTGGGGTTTGGAAGTAAGGGGCCTTTCACCCTAAACCCTAAACCCAAATCTTTAGGGCTTGAAAAAATGAAGATCTTGCTTTCGAGGTTCGATTCTTCGACGTGTGGGGGTTTGGAGGGTTTTTTGGGGGTTCGAGCTGAAGCCTTGGGGGATTCGGAGTCACGCGGGTTTAAGGGGTTTAGGGGGTTTAGGGTTTAGGATTCACGTATGAGGGTGTTTAGTTTAGGGCCTGCCATGCCTGACGTCACCCACTACTCTCTCAACCCTAAAACCCTATGCCTTAAACCCTAAGCCCTCAGGTATAGGCCCTACATCCTGAAGCCCGCTGAACCGAACCCTAAAGCTCGAAACCCTACACCCCTAGACCCTGAAGCCTAAGTCTAGGGTTTAGGGTTTAGGGGACTGCTCCCATGATGGGCTGACTCAGGGAAGTGAGCTTGTCCAATGCATGGCGATTCCAGGGGTTTAGGGGTCCAGGGTTTGGGGTTTAGGATTCCAGAACATAGCAGACCCGAAGATAGACCCTTGATACCAGGATCCCGAATCTAGGGCCCCCTTTAAAAGCAGCCCCACCAGTACGAGGAAACACCCTAAGCCCTTGCTTAGGAGGCTATACAACACTATACAGCAAAGCACCTACAAAACAAAACCCTAACCCCTGAACTCTGAACCTCAAAGAAAAGTATCCCTACTTCTGCACCCCGCGCCCCCCAAGTTTTGAGATCCGACCTTACTTGGAGGGTTGGGTGGAAAAGTAAGTAGATAATAGCCAGGGCTCTAAATACCCCCTAAAAGGGATCCTAATTGGTGTTATGATACTTCTCAGTCTATCGAATAACTACTTACTAAGTCTCCCTAAACCCTAAACCCTAAACCCTAAACACTAAACCCACCCTCCAAGCAGCCCAGGAGAAGTCCCTAAACCTGGGCCCAGGCCCGGAACCTTCAACCTCAAGCCCTACTTTAGGGTTTAGGGTTTAGGGTTTTGGGTTTAGGGATTAGGGTTTAGGGTTTAGGGTTTAGGGTTTAGGGTTTAATTAGGGGTTTAGGGTTTTGGGTTCAGAGCCGAATGATTTCAATAGGGGTTTCGGGGTATCTTACGCTATAAATGCAATAAGGAACCCCCGCCCCGCCCCCCCCCCCTCGAGATAGTCTTGGCAATTTTGTCGGCCCCCTTTTTGCTGAATCCCTGAACCCTAAAGCCCTAGTCCCTGAAAGCCCTGAACCTTCATTCCTGTCACCCACAACCCTATAAACCCTGAACTCGTATGTTCGGGTACCGATCTTTGAGGACTCCCCATGGTTGTCTGGGCCCCCAACATCGCCCGATGCAATGGCAGGGGCAGGACGGCAGATTCAGGCCATGATGCTCTGGACTTCGTAGGGTTTGGGGTTTAGGGTGTAACCAGGGAGAAAAAGCCATCGACTTTTATTTCATGATGGTTCTTCGTAATGGTTCCTTCAATGTATAGACTTTAGACCTTTACTTTGCAATGGTTCTTTCAAGGAAGAAGTCCCAAAAGAGTATTCAAGTATGGTACGCCAGAACCCAGGGTTGTTTAGGGAGTCGGAGTTCCGGGCTTGCGGTTTAGGGGTTTTTAGGGTTCAGGGGGTTTAGGGTTTAGGTTGGGTTTAGGGTTTAGGGTGTGAGGGTTTTGGGGTTAAGAATCTAGGGCTTAGGGCTTTAGAGTTTAGGGTGTAAGGGCTTTTGGGGTTTAGGGTCTAGAACTTAGGTTTACAGTTTGTTGGGCTGGGCTTAGAGTTTCAGGTTTAGGGCTTAGGGCTTTGGCATCGGGGCTCAGGCTTCAGTAGAGCCTGTGTAGTGTTTAGCAACCCAGCCTTATGGGTTGGGAATACCGGATCTTCTCTGAAGGAAATTAAGTTATCGTAATCAGGAGACACTACTATGTACCATGGATCCCGTTTTTAAATGTGATTAAAACTAAGTTCCTTAACCCTAAACTCTAAACCCTTATTAGACCCTTGAAACCCTTAACTTAAGCTAAGTTCCTTGGCAGGAACCCAGGATAAGAGCTCAAGACGAGCACGCATTCAACGTGCCCAAGCTGTGAGCCAACATCAGCTGCGCCACGCAGCTCTCCATCAGCAACTAAGGGTGATTTATCAACTAAAAGGATGATTCATTAGGGTTCCTTCTTGTGGTTATACTACAATAGCCGGTTCAAGGGGACACTATACTTTGCAACTTCTCAATCTTCTGTCCTATGCCCTCAGAACCCTCCCTTTGGCTGCATGAAGCCACATGAGTTGGGTGGCTTCCCGGCTTCGGCTTTTCAGTCCAAAACCCTGAGTGAACCCCGACACCCTGCACCCTGAAACCTCCAAATAAACCCTAAACCCAAAACCCTTAAGCCCAGAACCCTGCACGACTAAACCCTCAGACCCCGAAACCCCAAGAATTGCGGGGGCTCAAGCTAGGAAGCCTGGCGAAAGACACTGCGGCGGCCCCTTACAGAACCTCGTACGGAACCCAGAAACCTTAAATTCTCAACCCTAAACCCAGAAATTCTCAACCGGAACTCCCTTGCGGCCTAAGTCCCTGTAGATGGTAATGAAAGGATGCTGGGACTTCGTAACTTAACGCGTTCTCAAAATGGTTCTAGAAGTAATCTATCAGGGTTTAGGGTTGAAGGATCGTGGGACTTAGTATCTTGGGCGGGTTATAAGTGAGGTAGTCTCTGACAGGATTTACTTATAGCTTCTAACCCCAATCAATATACTTTCCCTACTAAGCCTGGGCCACGAGCACCAATCTAGGGTTTAGGGAATAGGGTTTAGGGCTTAGGATAAGAAAGCTGCGGATGATACAAATCCTGCATGACCTTAAGGACCCTACACTATGGGAACTCCTTACTATGCGTAATGCAGGATTTCTATCATCAACCGGAAGGAATTCGAACTGGGTTCCTCTTCAAGGTTCCTTTAAGGGGTTACTTTAAGACAGGCTTCCTTTAACGGCTTGCTATAAGGCCAGGGGGCTTGTTAGTCAGGTCCACATTACGGCGTTTAACGTGGAGTGTGTAAGTTTGTGGGTCAACGACATCGGCAGCAGCTCATAAAAGCTCGAAAGCATGTAGCAGACGAATCAGAGAGCCACGGCCACTATCCAAGCTCGAAAGCTAGCGTAAGAGGCCTTAATAGTTAGAATTTGGTTGTGGGCTTCAGTATACCGTAGCTATAGAGTAAGGAGCCCTAACCCGTAATTATTTAAGGCTTCTACGACTGACCTGTTTTGACACCTCCATCCGCTACCTACTCAACAGTTCCCCGGTACTCCTGACACCTCCGCGCGAATCAGATCTTCATTTCCCCACGCATCATGGCGAAGGTCTCAACGGGGGCTGTGGACTTCACCCTAACTCTAAACCCTAAACCCTAAACTGGGCTTCGGATGTAAAATCCTTAAACCCTCCTCTCGGGTTGGAGGATTTGAGGACTACAACCTTGCATGCCTGTTCGAGTATACCAAAATTCCTTGAGTGGTCCCAGAAAGTCTCAGCAAACCCGACAAAACCCCAAGCTTCATTCAGGGGTCTTCAGGCTATCTTGGAAATGTAGGTTTCAGACAAAGAAGGGATTTGAGTGTGAACCTTAGATAGTAGAATCCTTAACGGATAGGAAGGCACCAAGAAACTGGATCCCTCAAATCTTCATTAAAAAAAAAACCGAAGACAATCCAGATAAAATCCAGCTACGGAAAACCTAAACCCTAAACCTTAGACCCTAAACCCAAGACTTCTAAAGCCGTAGACCCCTTAAAGCTTAGGCGACCCCTCAGTTGCTGAAGACCCCGGGCCCCGTTCTGCTTCGTTTAGGGGTTTAGGGTTTTTAGGGGTTTAGGGTATTTTTGGTGGGTTTAAAGGGTTTTTAGGGGTTTAGGGTTTTTTGGGGGGTTTAAGGGTTTTTAGGGGTGTAGGGGTTTAAGGGATTTAGGGGTTTACGGATTTAGGGGGTTTAGGGCTTCTTTGGGGCTTAAGGGTTTTAGGTTGAGGGTTTTTAGAAACCCTAAACCCTAAAA
>CAJNJA010015257.1:0-11833 GCA_905231915.1 Symbiodinium necroappetens | reverse complement strand
TACATACATACATCATCCATCCATCCATCCATCCATCCATCCATCCATCCATCCATCCATGCATGCATGCATGCATGCATGCATGCATGTATATATATATATATATAGGTATATGTATACATATATGCACACATGAGGAAAGACAGAAGAATAGATATGTATAGCTAATCGGCTATCATGGCCTATCATAGGATATCATACCGTATCATATCATGTCATGTCCTTTCTTTCTATGTTCTATGTGCATATATTTCATATGATGTTACATTATGCTTTAATGTGGTAAAATATGCTTTTATCATAATATATTACATTTCGTTACAGTGTAGTATATCATACTAAATCATGTTATATGTTTTTCCTTTATCATGTTTCGCCGTAGTATACTGTATCCTGTGACACTTTGTTTTTATTGTTATACTATAGTACATTACATTACAATATATTTCTTGTATTGTATTTTTTATATTCAATAACTTAGTATGTTATATCACGTTATCTTACCTTGTATTACATTAAACTCCACTGTGCTATACTAGATTATATCATTATGTAACCTTTTATGCTATATTACAGTATGTTATACTCTATTCTGTTAGCATACGTAATTTAAAGTTATGCCATGCTATATTATGCCAGACTGTAATATTATATGACATAGTTTCATGATGTAATGCAGTGCATTATTGATTGTAATGTGTCATATAACACAGTATACCAGAATATGCCGTAGTTTCGTATCAAAATATAAGATGCCATGTCACGCTTTATTGAACTATATTGTGTTATGCCGTACCAGTATATAGGAACAAAGAGAAGCAGAGACTGGGAGTTGCCGGACTATTATTCCAGGCCTCGGTCACTGCATTCCCACGAAAGTTGGAACTTCAGTCTTTCTTGCATCAAGCTACAGGAAATAGCATGAACACACAGTGCATACGTGTTATTGAAAAACCTATGTGTAGAAGCCCCTCGACGATTGGAGGGTTTCAGTATGTTCCTAAGCCCTAAGCCCTGACCCCGAAGCCCTAAAGAGACCCCTACCTGTCGTGGATGGTAAGTAGAAGAGAAGGAAGGCTTCCCCGAAGCTGTGGGAGCTTCTCAGAATAAAGGTTTTCATGTTTGTATTGACCCGGGTCTGTGGTGCTTTATGGCTAAACAGTAGGTTGAGCCATGATGATTGATGGGTACTATGCGCGAATCTACTGCTTCTATGGATAGGGCCTCCAGCGTTGCTATACCCCTGAACTCAGAGTTTTGGGGTTTAGGTGCTGAGGGTTTAGGGTTTATAGGCTCTAGGGGCCCTCTTCTGGCTTGTGCCGTAGCAAATGGCCTAGCTGGACACCAGCTCAATCCTAAGCTTCAGACCCGAAGCACCAATGTTCAAGCCTTCTGCTGGCAATGCCCGGCAGAACTAAAGTTACCCGTTGATTTTATGTTTAGTACTACAACTGACTTCCTTCTATGTGGGAAACCCTGAACTCCAAGCGGTGGCCACTGCAAAAGCTTCACAGGTCGAAATCACGGCAATGGAAGACTTCGGCCCTAAGGCCACAGCGGCAATTTCAGCGTGAGTCTCCCCTTTTGGGGGATTTAGGGCCTAGGGATTTAGAGGGTTTATTTAGATTCAGCGGGCCTCTCCCCTTTTTTTGGATATCACCCTAAGGGTCGAATAATGCTCCCTTGTACATTCGGACCTACAGTCATCTGTTCTCCTAAACCCAAATACCCACCCGTTGCTTTGCATTTGACCGTTGTAGGGTCTTATACAGAAGGCTTTAGTACTTGCATTGCATGGCGCTCCTAATTTCCCGGATATTGTGGTCAGGCAAACCCTGATGTAGGGGTCTATGGGGCGAACCGAGAACCGTTTGATCAGCCCTGACGTCCGCAGATGGACGGCTAAACCCTAAACCCTAAACGGTCTCATCGTACCAGGAACCCTCGCCGAGGCAAGTCCGAGCGTGAGTGCTGAAGCCCTAAACCCTAAACCCCTAAACCAACATAGCCCTGCACTTCAACCGCCCTTACCGACACGGTGCCTCGCCCGAGTGCGTGGGAATCCATATGGGTAGTTCTCTAAATTAGGGTCCCTTTTCGGGTCCTTCCTATAAGGGTGCCGTACTATTTTGGGGACCTAAAAAGGGACCCTAATTTAGAGAACTACCCATATAAACCCTAAGCCCAACCGTTCAGTTTCGGCCCTTGTTGCCTCTTCCCTGAAGATGGGCAACTTCTGGAGGATAGAATCTTCAGCATCAGTTTAATGTGGTTTTCAGGTTACGTGAGGTCGTCGGAGCTCAGACAAGTGGGGCGAGAGTATCAGGGGTTTGGGCATAGAGACTCGCGGTCTAAAATCTTAGAGGTGTGGGGGGACTATCCCTAAACCCTACGCCCCTAAACCCTGAACCCTAAACCCCAAAAGGATGCAGAACAGTACGGGTCCTTCGGACGGAGGCTTCTCCCCTTGGCGCAGGACCCTCAACACCCCCTAGGGGCTGAGTAGGTAAGCTGTAACAGTTTGGGGCGTATAGAATCCTACTACAGCTCAAAGATTTAACCGTGTTTTGGCTAGGGTACTCAGCCCCTACGACCCTAAAGGACTTAAACCTAAACCGCAAGTGCAGAAGAGTTTTTTGCTGGACCTCTAGGGTGTGCTTTGTTAGATGAAAAGGGCATCTGGTGTTTCCTGTGCATGTTGGGAGTGTTTGCTGTGGGAAGCAGCTGGGAAGCAGTGCAAGGCCACACAGTGGTTTGCAAGGTGTTGGTGTTTTCTCAGGGCTTCAGCCGCGACCAGCGCAGGTGGAGCTGTTCCTGACCCCCGAGCGTCAGCGGGACGTGGCGTGGGACACAAACAGGCAGCGGGATCAGGGTTTAGGCAAAAAGGGGTGTGGGAGGGAGAGATTTGACACCAGCCCTTTCAAGCGGCATGCCACTGGCAAATCGACTATTAATCACAAGCCCACAGCTATTACTTCAAAGAGCTCGACCCTTAAATGCCAGGCGTGGGAACACACTCATCATGTTCCAAGTCTACTTCCTTTCCCTGGTTCGACCAGCAGAAGATCCGCCCGACTGGTCGAAGCTTAAAGCAGAGTACGATCGCCGATATGGATTTCCATCCCCGGAGATGTCATCGGCCTTGCTTCTTGGATGTATCCATTCCAGCTCTGAGGTGCCTGGAATAGGAATACGATTCCAGGGCTTTTAGGTTCCAGAGGATCGGCTCTGAAAGAAGCTTAACCTGCAAAGAACGAGTGCAGTGCAACAGGTACAGACCTGTTTTTGCGGATTGCCCGAAAATTGCCAGCATTGGGATGTGGGACTGTGGGCTTATATATGATCCCGGTTCTCGGTTCGCCGCCCCCGCCCCCCCCTTAGTATCCCCCCGCCCGGCACGCACCGCGCGCACTTCTCCTACATGGCGGCTCCAAAACCATCAACTGTCACGAGGATCTCGTCCCAAACACACCCGATCCTTGTGACAGTGAACACTGTCCACCCAGGACTCTGCCATAAGGGTATTGAAACTGCAACTGTTAGCCGGATCGCGTTCCTGTCAGGCCCGCTTCCTGTGGCAGTTGACCCAACGAACATGACCATGAGGATGGCGACGATGATGATGAGGGTGACGATGAGGGTGACGATGAGGGTGACGATGAGGGTGACGATGAGGATGACGATGACGATGACGATGATGATGATGATGATGATTTCGAAACACCCAGGACGACCCAAACCGCGAACCACACCACACCACAAGGGGGGCGGGACTCCAAGCAGCCCCAAATCCCGAACCACACCGCGCCACCCCTGGAAACAGGTAAACTGCAGATCACAACTTTGGGTTTGAAGGGTGTGTGGGTGTGTGGGTGTGTGGGGGTGTGGGGGTGTGGGGGTGTGTGTGTGTGGGTGGTGTGTGTGTGTGTGTGTGTTTGTGTGTGTGTGTGCGGGTGTGTGTGTGTGTGTGTGCGGGTGTGTGTGAGTGTATGTCTGTGTTTGTGTGTGTGTGCGTGTGGGTGTGTGTGTGAGAGAGAGAGAGAGAGAGAGAGAGAGAGAAAGAGAGAGAGAGAGAGAGGGGGGGAGAGAGAGCGGGTGTGTGTGTGTGTGTGCGTGTGTGTGGTTGTGTGTGTGTGTGTGTGCGTGTGTGTGTGTGTGGTGTGTGTGTGTGTGTGGGTGGTGTTTATTTACTCATTTATTTACACACATGTATGCAATGATTTCGTGCATATACAAACTTTTCATCTTCGTTCAGCTATACAAACTATATTCTGTGTGTCAAAATAAGAATCAGTAGCATGTACATATTCATATATGCACGAAACATTATACACACACATACATATAGATAGGTAGATAGATAGATAAATAGGTAGATAGATTGATAAACAGATAGATAGTATATGTAAGAAGAAATATACAAAGAACTATGTGTGTACAAATATATATATATGTATGTATATATGTATCAAAGGGTGTGTACATATATATACACATACGTACATACATACATCCATACATACATACACACATACATACATACATACATATATATATGCATATACACGTGTGTGTGTAGCTGTACATATATATGTATACAAATGCATATGCGCATGCATGTTTGCATATGCATGTATATATATATATGTATGCATGCCAGGTTCGAGCAGTTCAGCGAAGTCCACAACATCCGCCGCATGTCCGGGCATGAGGCGTGGAGGAAGTTCTTGGATATGATCGGCTTTCCCGAACTGGACATCGAAGCTCACTTGGCACTTCAGGGATACGCGTTCTTGGGTCTTAGGGTTTATCTAAAGTCGAGAGTTTAGGGGGTGTTCTGTTGGCAGTCTGGTGCCTTCAGCTCCCTCCTGTCCACTGCAAGACGTCACGGCAAAAGCTGTAGTCGAAGCCCGGAAGGGTGTCAGAGTTTCGGCATACCGGTCACGCCTGCATGTCAGATGATGCGACTTTGGGATGCAGATTCAGAAGTTGCAGGGTTGCGGTGCGGGAGTTCGTTGAGTCGAATTTCGGTGGATGGGATGCTAGATCAAGTTGGCACATATCTCTTGTCCTGTGGGTCGGGCATCTGTTCAGTTGTGTGAATTAGTTGGGGCCGATGCTGTTACTGCTCCTTTTGAGTTTCGCTACATGGCATAGATTGGGGAAGCAAATTGTGATCATGCACCTCGAGCGAACCCTGAGTCTTAGGATTTCCGAGTGAGTTCCGGGCGGTTGCAGAGTTACGGAACTCTCCCGGAAACTCGTTTTCGCAACTTACCTTTACAAGCAGACACAATGTATAGTGCATATAGGGCTTTCGTAGCTTTCTGAATTACACACGGTTTTGTGATATGGCGGGCCCGATACCGCCAATGACGCTAGTGACTACAAGGGGGATAGTCTTATTGCTTGTTTAGGCTCTTATCCCAGACCCCTTGATGCATCTCAAAATCCGGATCCCTGTCCTAGTTGCGAGAGCGTTAAAAAAGGCTTCTCTTAACCCTTGTACTGGTAGTATACTTTCTTGCGGGGTTTTTGTCTTTTAGATCCATAGAGTCCATAGAGCAGGTCTAGGACATTAAGCCGTCCAAGGAGATGGCCTTGCAGACCTTGCTCAGCAAGGCCTACGATCGCGCGAAGGCTTTGGGCTACAAGCAAGGCGGGCGAAACGACCACGCCTGAGCGGGTGTCCTGGTTTGGCTCGTCTGAGTTTACTTTCATCGACTTTCTCAGTATCTCTGATATTCCAAAAACCCTAAAGCCCTAAACCTGACATTTCATAGCCCCCGGATTTTTGAAGCATGAAGGGGAGTACATCCTGGGACTGATGGCTGGAGGTTTCTAAATAGTTCGATGAAACATCTTTAGCCTGAGAGTACGGATAGAGCTTCGCGTATATTGATCGTTTTCTATAGTATTAGGCTTCTTATTAGTATTATTGGTATTATTAGCATCAGTGGTGTCATTTCTCATGTAGTATACTACAGTCTGATACAATTTAATGCAATCTAGATCCCGGTATATCATGTTTCATTGTAATTGAGAGGTGGTCTTAGAACTCTGGTCCCGACATCACTCGGACAGACTGTCGGTAGGTGCTGCCATAGATACCTTATGAAGACCGTATAAGACCTTGTCAGGCTACGGGTCAAGTTATGCTCAAACATCTATGACCAGGGTGCATAGGTGTTTTAACTGGCAGTGTTAGCTGCCAGGTTTAGGCATGTTTAAGCTGCATAGAAGGCTGCCGGTGCGTGAGCCTGTACAGTGTACAGCATTTGGCTCAGCGCAGCCTTGATGCCTTCAGGCTGCAGAAGGACACGCCACATGTAGCATCTCGGAAGCCAGAAATGGACCGGAGTCTACAGACTGCTGATTGGAAAATGGCACTTGCACAAGATCTCCTCATGTGTGGGCACTCGGGAGGTGCACTGGTGCCTGAGATTGTCCGTGTAGATCGCGAAATCACACAAGCTGCCAAACCGCAGGTTATCCGGATATGTTCTGATGTTGAACATGCTTGCAGCCGTGACATTCCGAGGTCATAAGTGGCTGTGGCGGTTCCTGCGGAGGCTTCAGAAATCCTGAGGAAGGGTAGGTGTAGAATCTATATAGTGAATCAGGTTTAACTCGAGGCCACATGTGGTACAATCCTGATCGTGTTTGTTTGACGTCGAGTTTGTCGATTTCCTTTGGGGCCATTTGTCAGGCGCTTCGTGGCCTTGTGTAACGTTTCTCTGCGTACTTCCAGTCCTGAGGTGTCGCATCAGCCAAGTGTTTCGGCCGTGACTTGACACAGCGGGATGTGCGATTCACTCCACCGCAGTTGCAACTGTAACAATATAACAGGCCTCAATCCCTAATTATTCTAGCGTCCATACTCTGCCATACACGCCTCCCCAAAACCCGAATCCTAATAAAAGGTACGACCATGCGCCAAATTCCAAACCACAACTCGTACCCAATTTCAGGCTTTCCAATTTAGGCTTCAGCAGATGATGAGACCTGGATGTTTATATAGATGGGTGCCAATGTGATTTCGTCGGCTGCTGAGCAGTCTCCACCCTGCCACCCCCGAGGGTTGGTGGCATGAAGAGTCTAAAGTTTGGCGAGTTAGCTCCTCCTAAACCCATAGAGTGTGAGAGTCGAAACCCTAAACCCTACCCTCCGAAATAGGCGAGATTGGCGCCGCTTCGAAGTCTGCCTGGAGCGGCTGCAGTAGCCCCGACTTCCGGTGGTGAGGGTGGGGCCCAGAGAACCCAATACCCCTTAATTAAGGAATATACCTTAAATCATAATATTACGGCCCCTAGAATTGAAGGCATATTCCTTAATTCGGGGGTATTGGGTTCTCTGGGGGGGCTTCGAAGGTTCAGGGGTTTGGGGGTTTTGGGCCCAGCTGCAACATGGTTTGGGGTTCAAGTCTTGCTCTGGGTTTAGAGTTCAGGGTTTAGGGTCACGGTGAGGAGTCGCGCCCTGGAGGCTTGGGGGGTTTTGCAAGATCGCAGTTCAGGGATGTGTGTGCATGGTTTGGGGCTTTAGGTCTCAGAGTCTCAGGGTTCAGAGGTTCGGGGGTTCTGGGCCTACCCTGAACCCTAAACCTAAACCCTTTACTAACTTGAGTCCAGTAGCAAAGGGTCCTACTGCTATGGATCCAGGGCATGGGGCTCATAAAACCCCACAGGATCAAATCTAACTATGCTCTCCATGGTGGGTCCTTTTCGGGTTAGCAAAAGGACCCCAAACATCCAATTTATTGAACCGAAAAAACAAATGGATCTACAATGCAGAATATAGGTAGCCTGGTAGCGGATCCTTCCCTGTCCCTTTATTGGCCGATTCTGAAGACTGCTCGGGACTTGCTGAAAGTTTTATGATCACTGAGTATTCCCGGATTTGGGTCTTCGGACAGAGGGGTGAAGGCTGGGGGGTTTGGGTGACAGGCCATGGAGCAGCACCCTACAAACTTCCCTGGCCAAACTCAAAGCCACCCTTGACCAAGCGTCGGCATCCATGATCAATGCGACCCACGATTTATCAATCATGCAGCCGTGCCCAAATCTGCGGGAAACTGCTTGCAGCCCTTGGCAGTTGAGAGAGAGTTCGACCCGGGGGTTGGGGCGGGGAGGAGGTATGCAGTTATGCAACCCCAAGCAGCAGAACAGACGGTCGGTTCGGCGACTGCAGGGCCGCGCAGGGTGTGTGCGCGTGGGTTTGGGAGAGTTTGCGCCCGGCTTAACTTCCACCGAGTCAGATCTCCTTCCAGGTTTAGGGGGTTTAGGGTTTAAAGTTTAGGGTTTAGGGTCTTCATACACGCTCCAAAGCTTCAAAGTATCGTCGGGTCTTTCGCCACATGATGTTACAACAATGGCAGGGCATAACATCCTGCGTCATCCTTGCGGATGACGCTGCCATCATCCTCGGATAGCCTACGGCCTCTACGATGCTGGCAAGTCCTACCGTCAACCCCCCACGTTCGACACCCCAAAACCCAGACCCCCCCAAACCCAAAGTGTGTCTCTCCACTAGGCGAGAGCGAGATATTCAATTCGATGAAGTCGGAGCCCAAGCTTGGATTGGCAGGTGGAAGCTTCCGTGAATCCCAATAACCAACCTCCCATAATCAGTGTCAGAGTATTATTTGAGTTGTTGGGGGGGGGGGGGGGGGGATTGTGCTTTAACTAAGGTAACTATATAGGAAGCACGGGAATACGATAATTAGTCAGACCTCTACAAGTCATCAGGCAGCACAGAGTCGAAACAGCACATGTGGCCAAGGTCACCTACAACTTCGCGATGTATGGCTTGATCCTCCACCCGAAGAAAGACGATGAGCTGGCACACCAGGCGACGTGGCGTAGGGCTGTGGCTTGTAGAACTCTAGCACCTGACTCCGACAGTTGATGCCCGAAACCCTAAACATCCCTAACTGCGAGAGCGCTAACATCGCTCCTACACAAACCATCCCAAACCCTTTAATGGTGTTTTGCATGCTGAATTTTCTTCGAAGTGCCTCTCCACCCTGCCTTGCGACTTGTTCAGCGATGCCTGACGGAGGCAAAGGAACACTCGCGCCCCAACTCCGAAAGCTTGTGCCGAAGGTTTTCGACGAGATGAAGGACGACGGCCGTTTCCACCCGGCTCTACTCAGGATGCAGCAAGGCGCGCGGTGCAACACGGAAACCTGAAGAATTCTGATGATTTCGTTGGTTTCTCTAATGCTGTAGCTAGATTGCTTGTGAACAGCGCCCCAAAACCAGCGACGTTTTAGTCGGAGGGCGAATGTGAGAGCGAATCCAAGCGTTTTGAAAAAGGCACTGGCCGCCGAGGGTGGTGATGTTTGCTTTTGCTTGATGCCGTATGGCTTGATCTGAAGTCACGTATGGCCTCAAAGCTGGGAGGTTCAGATTGATTAGTTGGATGACTCGTTGCGAAACCCACGGCCCCAGTCTGGCCATTAAGCCCCTTTGGTAGAGTCTGTTCTCGCCTGCCCCTCCTCGCGAAGTCTACAGCAGACCAAGGCTTGCGACAGTCTTGCTTGTCCGTATAGGGTTCAGGCTGTGTAGGGCTTAGGGCTTAAAGGCTTTCGGGATTGTAGGGTTTAGAAGTTGTAGGGTTTAGGATGGCTCAGGGCTTATAGGGTTTAGACTTGTAGGGTTTAGGGCTTATAATAGGGCTTACAGGGTTCATGCTTGTAGGGTTTAGGGCTTGCAGAGCTTAGGGCTTCTGTAAGGGTTTAGTATTTGTAGGGCTGTTTAGATTGTAGGTGTTAGGGGTTTATAGGGTTTAGGGTTTCCGTGCAACTCTTCTGACAGGCACCAACATGCAGAGACACACGAACACGTCATCTCCGAACGGATCCGGTTGTTGTTGTTCCTGTTCTCGGCCGTGGTTTTCCGTATACTCCTCTGATATTGTCTTTGTTGTGACCCTTCGTGGGTTGCAGGCTTCCTTGATTCCTATTTCGAGCTCAAGGAAGTGGACGCGACACCCAATCGCTTCAACTTGCTGAAGGCCGGGAGCCCAGCGTGCCAGCGACTCCAAACCTACAGTCTTGAGTTTTTAAGTTGTTATAATAAGGAAACCCTATTACTTACTATGGATCCCTATTTATGGCTACTGAAATTAAATCCCTAAATCGCCTGCAAGGTTTAGAAACCTCAGTCAAGGTTCTACTCGAAAGACTAGCATATCCTGTACTAGCACATTAAATGTAGGCATGATGATTGGCAGGTCTAGTTTTTGTTGGGTTGAACTTCGCAATAGCTATGTGCTCTCCGACCATTTTCCTGCGGGGTTCAGGCTGTCGGAATATCACGTCTTTTCTGGCTTTGCACCTTTTGCAATCCATCCTTTTCGGAGACCTCCTATGAGGGAGCGGTATGCTTTGGACCAAGCTCGAACCCATCAACATGCGACCCGTTCGAGAAGTGTACCACATGCTAAGCCGGGAGAGGAACTTGAAAGCCGCAAACCGAGCCCCTAAACCCTAAACCTTATAAACCCTAAACCCTAAACCAAAATGTATGCAAGGGCTTAGAGGCATTGGCCTGGTTCTGACAGCTTCACCCCAGAGCCTATACGCCTACGCACAACGGGCCGTGCCATCGGTGAGCCAGATTCTTCTTAGTGCGTTTGGTTCAGGATTTCTGTGGTTGGGAGGACTGCCGACGAATTGCCGACATAGGTTTACAGGGCTGAACTAGGATGTCGGAAGGTTCATGGCCTTGTCAAGTTTTAGGCGTTGGATTTTGGACGGATTTTTGACGATAGGTTTCTTCCTGTCTCTTGTGCGCGCTTCAAACTACATCCTGCCCATGCGTCAGCAGCTGGTTACAGCCAAATCAGGGTAGCTGGATCATCCAATTGCCGCCATGGGCTACGGCGACGGCAAGGGAGACTTGGAGAGAACTCTCAGAACCACCCACCGCGATGGCGCAGCCCTTTCGTGAAACTGCAGTTCGACGAACACTCCAAGCCCGAATTGCTTGGTTCAAGGATTTACGCACAGGGGCTTGTAGTTTGGACTTTCTAGCGTCATCATAAAGTGCAGACCTGTCATGGCCAGTGTCAGCAGAAGATGTCAGACACCCTTTCATTTCAAGATCCCTCTGCTGCCCATCCTCCCACACCCTTGCACCCGGAAAGCTGCAAGTAAGCCCGAACACCCTCAGATCTACACGTCGAAGGAAAACCCCTGGTGCCGAAATCCAAAAGCCCACCCCCAAAACCCGCAACCCTGAAGCCAAAAGCAGCCCAAAGCCAGAAACTGCTGCAGCCCAGGAAAGGGCGGGGACTGGAATCCATGGTTCGGCTACAACCCTTGGATGATGGCCATGATGAAGGGAAAGGCGCGCCCCGCCCCTATATGGGTTTAGGGTTTAGGGTTATGGGGTTTAGGGCGGTTGAATTATAGGATGTCCATGATGAAGGGAAAGGCGCCCGACCGGTGGGGTTTTCTGACTTTGGGGCTTTGCAGGAATACTTTTCAGCCTGTTTTGGTGGATCCTGGAAGTCCTACGTACAGCAGGCTCTTTAAGACGAAGCTGCCAGAGGGTAATTTGAAAGGCAGCTCAAAGCTAAGCCCCTCCAAAATTTGACGCTTTGTTCGCTCCACGAGGCCCTTGCACGCCCATAAGCCCAACCTTTAAGAAAGCCTGTGTTCAGCAAAATTACACAGATGAAAGGACCCACGGCACCCTATACTAATTGAATCAAAAGGAAATCGCAAGATTGTGAAGCCCTTCTGACCTTAAACCCTAAACTTCCCCTATAACTCTATATAACGGCCTTGTCAAAGTCTTCATTAAACACCACCCCCCCCCCCCCTTTT
>CAJNJA010015255.1:560-11834 GCA_905231915.1 Symbiodinium necroappetens | reverse complement strand
TCTTGTTTTCTTCCTTCCTTGTTTCCTTGCGGTCTTGCCTCCTTCTGACCTACGAATCCGGCACGCAGCCGTCCTAAATGTAAGGAATATAGTGTTTCCTAGGCAAACGCGGCAGGAAAACGAGCAAAAAAAAAAAAAGACCCAAACAAATAGGCCCTCCGTTTTTCTTCGGCGCGCGTGCATTGTGTCTGCACCGGTTGCCAGGGCAGCTCGTTTATGGTCAAGAGTCCAATGTTAGTGCCGTAAGCATTTTGCGTCAATCAGTTGTGCTGTACCAGCGCCGGACGCTTGCAAGCCTCTTCCAGCCTTTGCCGCGTTAGGTCAGATCTGCACCCCTGGACCCTAGAAGACCTGCTGTAGCCAACATAAACCACACAACCCGAGACCGTCCCAAAGCTCCCAAACCCCATCAAAATGTGGCCCCGACCCGGCGAAGAGGTTTTGATTTCGAGATCGACCCAGACTCCCTGGTTCCTGGGCGGAAGCGCTGCATCCTGCAGGCGCAGGGTTTGGTCTTCTGACTATGTATACATCGAGATTATCGAAGCAGATAAAAGCTGCATATATATATGCAATATTTGCATGGCTCATGCCTTTCCTACTTAGAACCTACACTTAGAATTACATCGGAATTGTTTTATTGCTGTGGCTGTTATTGCGACTATGATGACTCTTACTTTGAGCTAAGCCTAGCCGCCGCTGGGGTCGTCTTGAGCAGAGACTAAAGTGCACGGGTGCCAGCGTGTTCCTGCAAGGTGTCTGGAAACGACGCATGAACGGAACCAGTGTACCAGCAATGTAGGCTACGTTAAATGCAAGCTTCCACCCATGCTGCGTCCGAGCAGCAAAATTGTCCACAGAGATTGCCTAAGCTTGCACATTAGTCCAAGGTGGTTCACAAACTTGCTCACTACCACTTACGACGTACTTACGATGATCCTAGTCTTCAAGTTGCAAACTCCTGCAGGCTCCGTTTCCTGCAGACTCCTTGCTTGATGTCTTTCCAAACTGGTCTCATTGCCAGAAAAGGAAGTCATGTAAAGAGGTCCAGTCTAAACAGGAGATTGCCTTCTGAGTGTGGCGAGAACCGCGAAGACATCTTTGAGGTTTTTGCATATGTTGCCGGAGAAGCTCCGATAACTACGCATTAGGATTTGGGCAGTTGGCTCAACTGTTACGTGCAGTTCATCGTTGTCTGTGTCTCATATGATGAGACATCTTACTAGTCAAGAGTCTGTGTCATGTTTTTCTATTTAAGAATAAGCAGCAGTTAGTCTAGTACACAAAGACCACAATCCAAGTTGAAGCCCAGTCAGCCCCATGTTAGGTGCAGACGAGAGTTTCGTAAATAAATGTCAATATGTTTGCAATGTTTCTGAGAGGGTGGGTGCTCCTGAGGCGGGCTGCTCGCTCTCGGTGCCACTCCCTGTGGGCCTTGCCAGCCTAGGGGGGCTACGACCTGCCTTGGAGGCCTGTTCTTGTTGCCCTGATCGGTGTGGGATTCGCCTAGGGCTTTTTGCTCTAGGGCTCAGCGCTTAGGATGATCATGATGGTGATAGTAATAGCGAGGTGTAATGGTGGTTATGCCTAGTCCGGTAGCACTCACACTTGATCTCGATGAGGGTCATGCATAGTGCTGTGATCAGCTCTATCCGACAGGGTGAGACTGGTACCGTTGCTCCTCCTCCTTCGCCTCTACTACTACCACCACCACGACTACTTCTATTCCTGCTACTGCTGCTGCTGCTGCTGCTGCTACTACTACTACTACTACTACTACTCCTCCTCGTCACATCTGTGATATGACTTGTGTATTGAATGTTATGTCTGCCGGTGGTGATTGGGAGAAATCGTGTCATAGTAGGTATGCATCGATATGATGTGGTTTCGTTGGCACACTTACTGTTTGTCATCTCGATTGCTATTGGTTCTGGAGCGAATGATCCCAAAAGAGGGCCTCGTCGATTCATGCTTTCCAAAGTCTTGGGAAGAATACGTGCTTGTTGGACTTGCAGGGCCTGTTTGGCCACGAAGTGGGCTGTGCAGCCGCCGACCTTCTATTCATTGCATGGTCTTGGCTTCAGGGTGATAACCACCACAAGATCTTACCCGTAAACTCGCATGACAGCGGAGAACCGATGAAGTGCAAGAAGCTTCTTGCCATCGAAAAGGCCGGCTGAAATGATTTTGAAAGGATCGTAGCGGGGCGGCTTCCGAACAGTTGGGAATTCTTGATGCCACTGGGAAGTTGGGCGCTAAAGGACATCACACGTCTCAGCAGTCGAAGCCCGTGCGTGGAAAGGGCAGGCCCAGCCCAATCAAATTTTCGCTGCGAGAACCGTAACATCCAGCGGTGGGCTAGCAGCAAATCCAATCCCGATGCCCTATATAGTACGTTTGAAGTGCACTGCTGGACTTGGATCAGGAATACAGCCTCACCATCTTCTTTCAGATGCCGCCGGACTTCGCATGGTGCGTGTTCTTCGGGAAGCTGTTTCGCAATAGGGTTTCTGAACTTTTGAAGGCAGGGCATCAAGGAGGAGGGCGCCATATGCGCCATGAGTCATTGCGAGGGTTGGATAGAGTCGGATAGAGGAGCCAGCTCGAGTTGAAGTTCCGAGCCGCACGAATGTGCAAGGGCACAGCACGTCATGCGCCACGAAACTTTTTCCCCCAACCCAGCAAGTGAAACATGCTAGCATGTTCCTGTAATCGGTTATGGTTTTCCGTATGTATGCACGTGTATACACATGCATACACCATACATATGTAAGCACAAAGGACTTCACGAGGCTGTCCAAGACACAAGCTGACCAGAGCTATGTATGTTGAATTGTTCGACTCTTGCCCTCCAGGCTGGCATTTTAATGCCCCGGAAGGCCCTCCCAACAATCGTGGATTCTTGGATCTTGCAAAAGTCCGGTACAACGGGTACTGGCTGTACCGCTCTGGTTGGGATGAGAAAGAGTTTTAGAGCAAAGCTGGGATAGCATGTATATGAGTGATGAGATGTATATTAATGTCGCTCTGTTTGGGATGAGAAAGAGTTTTAGAGCAAGGGCTGGGATAGCATGTATATGAGATGTATATTAATGTGGTACATATTTATAGAATTTTATAGACGCATGTATTCATGGTATGTGCGTGTGCGGATGTGTGCATGTATGCGTGCATACATGCATGCATGCATGCATGCATACATACTTATCTATATAAATATATGTATACAAGGTCCCTATGTGTGTATGCAGGGCAGATCGGCACAGCAGTTTAAATGCCAGACCCGACGCAAAAAAATGCGAACGCACGAGGCTTGACGAGGTTTTGTATATGTAGAGGCAAGTATACACATCTATGCATGTACATATACCTACGCGCATACCCATGCATACGCACTCACACATACACACATACACATACCCACGCACATACACACACATACATATATATATATACACACACACATGCGGTTGATGATATAAATCCTGCATTACCCATAATAAGGAATATATCATAATTCCCATAGTTTAGGGTCCTTAAGGTAATGCAGGGTTTATATCATCAACAATATGTGTATAAACACACCTACATACCTGCATGCTTACATTCCTGCATGCCTGCTTGCACATAGAGACCTACCGACATACATTTGTTCGTTTCACTTGTTTGTTCATGTAGATACTTGTTTATTCAAAGTCTTTTGGAGACAGTTGTATCATAGGGGCCTTAATAATTAGAATAGGGTTTAGGGGGTATATGATACTAAAATATACTATAGTAATACGGAAACCCCCCATTCTAATTATTACGGCCCCGAGATTAGGTGCAGTTTTCGGCCCGCCCGCGAGGATTTCTCTCCGAACCCGGGACAAGTGACGGCCATCCTGGACTTCCCTCGGGCCGAGGAGGCGCTGTGCAAATCAGGGATTTGGGTTTAGGTTTGTATGGTTTCGGGTTTAGGCCGGCGGAAATAGGAAGCGCGGATTTCGCAAGAAAACCCCGCAAGGGACACGGCTCGAGGGCGCATCGGAAAACTGCAAAGATGTCACAAGTTGAAACCCCAAGTCAGGATGAGACCGAGATGCCTGACTGCATTTCTGCAAAACTCCTGTGTGCACGCAAACATTTTACTTGGAGACATAAAATTCAATTTCATGTGTGCGATATGTATATGTACTATGTGCATGCGTATATACATGTGTATATATATTTATATACACACATGTAGATATAACAAAAAGCAGCAGAAGAATAACATTAATTATGCATAGTAGTAAAAATAAGAAAATGATAGCAATCATCATAACAGAAATAAGCAAGACAATACCAGTTATAATCGGAATCAAATTACGAATAAGAAAGTAAGGATTAAACATTGTACTGGTATCAATAATTATACTAGGTATTATGATAGACTTAATTAGAACCATAACAATCGCAATAACAATACTTGTTATTTGGTGTTCTTGTTATTCCTATTGCTATTTATCATCACACACACACACACACACATGAGCGCGCACATACGATCTGCAGGCCATGTGGGGGGAGCCGAGTGCCCAACTCGCCCGGGCCACGGCAAAGGGGCCATGTGTGTCTGGCGTTGGGGTACCGGCATTGGGTTTGCGGAGGGTTCGAGTTAAAGCAGATGTTGAACATGGCAACACAGCCACAGCTGTAGCACGAGGTCCTCCTCCACAACGGGAAGTTGGCTCTGCGTTCGTCGAGTGACGAGGAGTTTAAGCAGCGCAAAGAGAAGGCGCTGCAGGGTGAGGGCAGTACTGCCAGAGCTTCGGTCATTGTGCTTCATTGTGCTTGCTTCCTCCAGCGTGGCAGGAGAAGGAGGAGAAAGAAAAGAATGCTCAGGCATTTGCGGGGAGCTTCGTTGGGAGCCCTGCAGTCTCGAAGATGCAACTCCCTGGGGTCCAGACAACTCAAGTCTTCTAAATGAGCTAGATACCCGTAGAGGAGTGTAAGCAGCCAAGAGTAGGGGCATGATGTCAATGCATCATTCATTCGATCTGTACCCACCTGCCCCGCCCAAAAAAGGGGATGCCAGTCCTTTCAGCTTTCGAAAGCATGCCAGGCTCAGAAGGACCGCCTAGCAAAGAAGAAGGCCGCCGCGAAGGCGGCCAAGCCCGGGCCCCTGTTAGGGGTTAAGGCTTAGGGTTTAGGGCTTTAGGGTTCATGATATTTCATGATGAACTGCTTATTGCAATGCTTAGGGTTTAGGATTTAGGGTTTAGGGTACTTATTGCAATGCGTAGGCAAAGTTAACAGCTGGTCTGAACCATTAGAGCATCTGCCCAGGCTCATCAAGTGAACAGGTGTAGCACACGCCATGACCCTTATATAGAAGTGGTCCCCAGCCGTGTGTTTGGGATTGAGCATGTGTGTGTGTGTCGCCTTTGAAACGCCTTGTTTACGACCTACCTGCAGGACCGAATGTAAGATTGTGTTAAAGTTAGCACCGGCTGGTGTCAGTTCATAGCCTTTGCTTCTGGGAAGCCTGTCACACCGAGGAAAAGCAAGTCTCGCCCAACAACGCCCGCTGAGCCAGAGGAGAAGGAGGAAAAGAAGGCCAGGACTAGACACAAGGGGTCCGCAGCTTGTGGAAGAGAAGGTCCACCCGCAAGGCTAAGACGTGTGAACCTTCGAGGTTTGTCCCGGGCTGTACGGTGGCCTGCAATTGCTATCAAGCTTTTGTAGACCTGATCATGCCCGTATAAGATCATATGATATAATATTTGGTATTTTATTTTATATTAGTTTATAGTATATTTGATCCCCAGGAAGAGGCGGCCGACAAAGATGCGGCCAAGACCGAGGAGGGTGAGCCCGACTTTCGGACGCTTCCCTCCGTCGGGACCTGGTTCACAGGACGGGCAGCGAGAGCGAGATGCAGGTCAGAGAAGAAAAAGGGGTAGTTTCTGAACTGGTTTCCGGCAGCCTCGCCTGTTTCTCGCAACTTGCACCAGCGCGCATATCCGTCTTTCAACATATGGGGTCGGTGTCTAAATGAGGGTCCATTTTCAGATCCCCAATATAGTACGGCACCCTTATGAAAAGGACCCGACAAGGGGGCCCTAATTTAGAGAACTACCCATATCGTTTAATATAGTCTCTATACGTTTATACAGACAGAGCGAAGCATCGGACCCTGGAGACTACTGTAGTAGGTTTTCTGATAGCTCAAAAGTACGGCTGTTGCACAATCTCAAAGGCTCTTAGATCCCAGTTATAAGAGAAAAGGACCTCGAAAGCTAAAGACTAAACCGCACAAACTGAGCTCCGCATGCGCATCCCATCCTAACGAGTAGCCTCTGGACCCGCGGAACAAATTCATCCGCAGATCAAAACGGGGCTTTGGAGTTTAGTCAAAACCCTCCGCCTAGCAGAGAATTCCAAAATCGTTAGAAGTATTTGCTCGATAAAGCAAGCCTCATGCCAAAAATGTTTCGCTTCAAGCTCAAGCTCGAACCGTCTTGAATCCAAACGCGTGCAGACACACAGACGCACCTAAACTGAAAGCCTACCAATCCTAAAACCTTAACTTGACTTCCGCTTCATGTCAGGACTTCATCCCGAGGAAGAGGTCAAGAAGGACGAGGAGAAAGCCAAGGAAGGCACGATAACAGTAGCAAGAGAAACAGCAACAGCAGTAGCACTCGTAATTGGAGGTGGAAAGAAAGACCGTGAAAGTTACTCATGGTCTTGAGCTGAATCATCACCATACTCGCAGTAGCTTCCTGCCTCCTTACCTTTTTTCGGCCTTCCCGTGCAGAGAGGTGAGAAGCAGAAGGATGAAAAGGCGAACGAAGATGAGGCCGACATTGCGTTGAGTTTGGGAGCTGGTGGTTTCGGAGTAAAAAGTTCAGGGTCTCAGGTAAGAGGAAAGTATCGAGGAAGGTAGGAAGGTCGTCCTGGGGCCGGTGGAGGGTTCAAGCAGGGTCCAGGGCCTTGGGTTTCGTGGCCTCTACGGCCCGAGGGAGTAGGTCTCGGCAGTATCTTGAGGATTCGGGTGTTTGAGGTTTCGGGGGTTTCTGTGCTTCCTCATTCGTGAGACAGTGTAGGAATGTAAAGGATCAGATCTTCAGGTTCAGACCTCTTTGTTCAGGGTTGTGGATGTCTTCACGTTCCAGTCCTGTCACCAATTCAAGGTTGAAGTCCTAAAAATGAGCTGCAAGCTTCCACCCACCTCATTGATCAGCTTCAACCCTCTCCTTGGCAACCGACAGGAAATCTACAAGTCGTGGTGGCCTCCACCAGACTGCGAGACGGCGGCTGAGGCGCCGTTGAAATGTGACTGGCAGGACAGACAGCAGAAACTATACTGGAGTCTGTTCGTGTTGGACAGAATGCTTCTGCATGCCGACACAACATGTGTGTGTGTATGTATGTATGTATGTATGTATGTATGTATGTATGTATGTATGTATGTATGTATGTGTATGTATGTATGTATGCATGTATGTATATCTATATATACAGATACAGTAGAAGCCCAAAAGTTGGAAACCCAAGAGCCTCAATCCTAAAGACTATTGTATGGGGAATCCCAGCACTATTTGACCTTAATCCGGTTTCCAACTTTTTGAGGTTTACTGTAGGTGAGCTGATATGCATATGTGTGTATACATACATACATGTATATACTCATGTGTGTGCGTGTATATCTGTATGTGTATATATATATACACATGCACATGTGTGAGTGTGTGTGTGTGTATATATATATGTGTGTGTGTGTGTGCCCGATTATTTCTTTGCCTTTTATCGTACTACCTGTGCGAAAACTCCTGAAAGCATGCATGTGTGAATATGTTGCTAAATAACTAGACAACGAGTTGCATATGTATATATATATATAGATAGATATGCAGACACAGAGACTGCCACATTTATCTTTGTTGTCACCAAGATCCAGAGAGCATCCCTCGTGACAGGTCGTGAAGCCTGGTCAGCATGCAGCTCAGCACTGCGAATCACTTGCACTTCTCAGTTAGTATATTGAAGTTGATGCTTGAGGTGATTGCTTTTCGCGGTCTGTCGGTTTGGAGTTTAGGGTAAAGTCATTCATTTTTCAATGTGTTGCTGGTGCGCGGCGTATACTAGTTACTAGGCCCTAAACCCAAAAGCCTCGAACGCCAAGCCGAAAACTGCACGATGCTGTGCAAAGTGTTGTCAAGTGCCTGTCTTGTCTCAGAGCCTTGGTGGAACTGTTGAGGTGGAGATTGTGCTGAATTTGGGTTCATGTCGTTCGTGACAGATTCTGGTTGCTGCGTGCCTGCAAACGAAGGGATGCTTGATGACACCGGACATTTTCAACCCTGCTTTCGTTCGGGCTACATCCTGGTAGCCTGAACTATAGCAGCAGTGCAGGTGGAATCTGCTCACGCTTGTCGTTCGGTGGGCACCTTAGCATTCCGAAGAATGCTGTTCGGAAGCTCCTGACGCCAGACTCTTTTGGTTTGCATCTGCGCAGAACGTTTCGCCGAACATAGGCGAAGTAGCGGGCAAGGTTTCGGGCCTCAGGCTGAAGAGCACAGAGCTCTGAATCCTGCTGGTTCCTTCGCCTGGGCCCTTCAGTCTACCCACGCCTAGTAAGCCATGTTAGGGAGCCACAGGGCACAGTACGAGGGCAACTTAGAGACTTGTGGGTGACCGCGACTCCACTTCGAAACCAAGGTGCGGATCATCCTCCCAGCCCGAGCACCGATTCGCCAAAGCTTACCTCAATGGCGAGGCCTCTAGTTGACTGGGATGCCGACGAGGGGCCCATGGGTTGTTGTAGGGTCTTAGATCGCTTCAGTCGGCAGTCTGGGCACATGCTTGGGAATAGTAAGTTGTCCTGGAACGATTCGTTATGCATGCGGCTATGCGCTAAGAACAGTGTGATGCTTGTTGAAGCATGTGCAAGAGTGTGACACCAGGTTTTGCAAGATCTGTTGAGGCAGCCAAATTTGCGCACAACATGTAACGTCGAGACGGGGTGGAGGGTCCAAAAGCTGCGACTGGAAATGAGAGCTCATAAGCAGACGTCCATGCCAACCAAGTGGAACAGGTCTTGCCGAAAATAATCAAAAGGCAGCCAGCAAGAAGGTTTGATGGACGTCCTTTACTCCGATCAAAGTTGCAGGTCTAAAGTACACCGCAATGGCGGCCTTCACCAAAGAGCTCTGAGGTTTCACGCAGATGGAAAGAGCAGGCCCCCAAACTCTACACGTCCCAAGCCCTAAAGCGCTGAGCCCCCAAAACCTCAAGCCTAGAACCCTAAATCCTTAACCCTTACGAAGCCCCTTTTTGGACCCTGGTAGAGTCCCAAGTTTTGAACCCGGTGGTTCCACCGGAACCCTGAAAAATCTCAGTCGACAAGGTGGCATTCCATGCAAAGAGTCATGCCGCCCTCGAGGAGTCCATCTTTGTGGGTAGATCAAGCTCGTAGGACAAGTGCTTGAGAGGGGTCTGGGTTTGGGATTAGGGTTAGGGTGTAATGTATAGCGGCCTTGAGAATTACAAACACTATATATTTGTGTTTGTTTGGGGGGGGGTCCTTATCATAATTATAGTATGATATACCCCAAAAACCCTATTCTAATTTTAAGGCCCCGATAGTATCTGTAGTAGGCTTCCGAGAGCCGGTCTACTGTTTGAAGGAGGCCTTGGCCATTGACGCTTCCGGCGGCTTTCGACTGCTGCCGCCGCTGCAGACTGAGCATCTCATTTAGGGTTTAGGGTTTAGGGTAAACCCTATAAACCCTAAACCCTAAACCGTAGGGTTTAGGGCTTTAGGGGTTTAGGGTTTAGGGGTTTAGGGTTTAGGGGTGTCAGCATGCCCAATTCCCATCTGCGGGTTTCCGAAAATAGGGAGCCCTAATATAGTACCCCAAATAGTAGGATCCTTATTATAAGGGCCCCACTATATGGTACCCTTTATGTTCGGAAACTCCCATCTGTGTGTGAGGGAGGGAGGGTTTCAGCTCGATGTTCGACCTGCCGCAAGATCTTTGGTGCGCCTCCGAAAGGCCTGCAGCCTGAGCCACGGCTAAGATTCTCTGGAGTTGAAGCCTTCAGAAGCCCCCATACCCCTCATGTAACGGCCGTAATAATTACTAAAGGGTTTTGGGGGCTCCTTATTATTATTCTATCGCTTCGAACAAGTGGGAGGAATATCGAATATCGACTCGAACACCTGGCAGACGAGATCGGAAGCCCGCAAACATCAGGGCTACTTGATGATGGAGTCTCCCCCATCCGCCCCGTCCCCCACATCCAAACTCCTCAACTCTAAACCCCCAGTCCTTTAGCCTAAAGCCTGAATCCTAAACCCCTAAAGTCAAAACCCCAAAAAAACCTCATTGCGGATCTCAGGTCGGCCAGCTCTTCCGCTATGCCCGGTGGCCAGCTGCGAACCATGGACCCGCATGCCGTAAATCAGGCATAGATTGCACAATCCTATTGTGTCATATATATATATATATACATATATATATATACACACACAAATACACATATATGTGTTTTAATGTCCGTTGTTATGCTTTCTGTCGTGGTTGTTGTTATCCCGAATATGCTCCGCTGTCTTGGTTCGCGCCCACGCATTTATGTAATGACTATGTCTATTCTCTTCCAAAGTAGCATCAGCATCATCACTCTTGCACAACAGCAATTTTGAACACTGTTTGTCTTTCGGTCGTATGGTTTTGCACGATGAGTCTACTCTAGATTCCTGTGCACCATCACAATACTGTCATACCCATGATGCACCGCATACTCGTGCTTGCTACGGAGCGTTGCTGCGCAGCAGTTGCAGGTTAGTGGATAGTATGTGGAGAGGTTGCTGGATGCCACTCTTCCACACGTGTTGTGTGTGTGTGTGTGTGCATTTGCAGTCTGCCGTATATCGATGATGAACAAGCGATTATCAATGCAGGAGCTTTGCTGCAGGGTCCTGGATACGGAGGAAGTGCACGAGGCGCAGGCCGCAAGCTCGGCATTGCCAAGCAGCAGACAACCAGTAGCCTTGAGAATGCTTGCATCTTGCAGATGCCATGTCTCCAGGCACTTTTGGCCCACAGCTTTGCCAGAGGTGCCGCTGCGGCCGCTCTCTGCTGACAATGTTGGCAGAGCGTGTCGCAGGCATGATGGACAACTTGAGGGATGAGATGGTTTCGATGTTGCGAGATCACGAACAACGCGGTTGCTTGATCACCGAGCTGCAGGACCAGCTCAAGACACAAACAATGAAAGTACAAAACTTGGAGAAGCAAGTTG
>CAJNJA010015253.1:0-33104 GCA_905231915.1 Symbiodinium necroappetens | reverse complement strand
CGGTTCATCATATATCTTAAGCACACCCACTCATTTGGCGGTTCCGGTAATTACACCATATATCTTTAACATGCGGCCCCGTTTGGTGTCTCCGGTTCATCATATATCTTAAACTCGCCCTCTTTTGGCGATGCCGGTGCATCATATATCCTAAACATCCCCACTCATTTGGCGATTCCGGTTCGTCATATATCTTCAACACTCCATCGGCGATTCGGGTTCATCATGTATGTGACAAAATCCTACAGCAATCCAGGAGACACTTTTGACCCTCGTTTTAACTCCTTCGACACCTGTACCACCCTGACTGCACTGCAGGAGCACCGCAACACTGCCTGTGAACGTTTTCACTTAAAACGTGGCAGGCTGTTGACGAGGAGGAAGAGAGACTGGTTGTCTGAGGGATCTACGAAAATTATCAGTTTTCGTAATGGGATGCTTGCTGTTTTGAAGGGTTCCATAGGGCGTGCATTCTGGATGTCCCCCCGTGCCTTCGTTTTGGGAGAGAGTCCTGCTCTTCATTTCAGTGTTCGGGGTTTGGGGCAAGGTCAGCTGTAAAGCGAAATTTTCAGCGAAATGAGAAACCGAAAACATATGGTTGTTCATTTGTTGCGCAAGACGGCATCTTTGATGTTATTTCACCTTCTGAGCCGAGCCTACGCGCAATATTGGCGGGCAAGTCCTAACACTTAACCGCAAATTTAGATGGCAAATGCAATGCTGAACCCTAAGACGTAGCCTTCCCACGGCGAATCAGGAACGTGGGCGCAGCAGTCATTACCGCAAACGACTTAGCCCCACCCCCTGAAGCGAATGTCCAGTTGGGGATTGGCTCCTTCATGACGCAGCCAGTCGTGAGAGCACTTGATGGGTGGAAGGTTGAGGGTCAATGCGCAACGGCTTTCGCCTCTGTGTTTGGAAATTCCGTTGCCGGTGCAATGGCTCGCCGCTTGGCAGAGCTTTCTTGCCCATGCCCGCCAACAGATTGACTGCCTCCCCCATTGCCGTGCAAGTGTCAGGACATCACTTTCCTTACGGAGCAAGACCTGAAGAAGAGGCTGTGGAAGGCCTGCGAGGTTTTGCAATGTTGAGTCGAGTGTCAGGCCGAAACACCCAAATCGTGACAGGAGCTTGTAGAGATCGCAAAGACCCAATTTCTTGTAGGCGTTCGAGAGAGACCCCGAGAAGAGCTGTTACAAGCCTCCAGTGGAATATGCATGCAATTCTTAGATGTCTTAGATATCCAGAGCAAGCGGCGGAGAACTTGCCAGGCGCAGGCCATGCTGGTGATGAGCCGCAGCATACTCGGATCGATGCCGGTGCGTGGCATGTAAAGCAGGCTTAGCTTCTGGATAGGATTAAGGCAGATCTGAGCGCATCTGTGATGAATACACCTGGGGTTATTGGTGTAGGATACAATAGCAATGTTTTGTGCAAGTACGGAGTCGATGGCGGGCTGGCTTGTGGCAGAAGCTTTTGGCTCCTTTCGAGCGACCTGTACTTGACTCTCGGCCAAGGTCCTGCCGCTGGCAGAGAACATCTCCCGCCTCAAGGCCAGCCAGTCCAGTGCTGCAGTGGGCAGGGGTTACGGCTTCGGCCTCCTTTTGGCCTGGCATGCACGTGGCTTTTGTCAATCTTGCAGTACATCGAGCCAAGCGGAGCTTCCTGAACCAATGATGAAACATGACAGAATGCAATTTGACTGATGACACAATACAAAAGGACTACATACAATAGATAAATTGGGAGAAGCCACCACCGAGGCCGAATCTGCTGCTGTCTCCCCGCCACGGAGCTCGAGGCCGTTTTGCAAGCTGCGGGCAAAGGGCCGATGGTTTTTGGGCGTGATTGCTGCTACACGCAAGTCCTAGCACTTCCCAACCCCTGCCACAAGTCTTCAAGAACAGTGTGAACAAAAGGCTGTAAACCCTTGCCCAACATATAGACTATCCCACACAGAGCACCCGAGAACGCAAGCTCTTTTTTCCGTGCAGGATCACCTCGTCTCTGCCCCTCTCCGAACAGCCACGAGGAGGAAATCGGGCAATCAGCTTAACAATCAATGTTGTTGTTTTTGCTTTTCCGTGTGGTGTTTTTAGCAACAAGTGGTAAGCTTCAGTTGGTTCCTCCAGTAGGTATTGTTGAAAGGTGGACTTTCTGCTGCAGATGTCATTCTTAAGATCGGGATCTGGAGCTCCCCATAACTCCGACCACATCTGCCTCTTGCTACTGCTATTTTTGTTGATGCAATTCACTGACTGAGACTCCAGGTTTTGCTTATCCATCCCCCGAAAGTGAGATCAACAGAAATCGGTCACCGCGATCTCAATCCGGATCCAACATAGAGGCTTCCGCCAGTAGCATGACGTCTGATTCATTGGTCGTGCAATGAGTGATAATTCTTGTGTGGCCGGTGCTGCAGAAAGCCTTGGTGCCCCTGCCTGAAGATGTTTGGTGCCACAGCACTGGGGCTTAGGGCCTTCATAGCATGGCAGCAACAGAATTCCTGCTTCATTTAGGGCTTTAGAAACTTTGCATTTCCGTCATCTCTGGCTTCGAGTCCATGTTCGCGTCCGTTACATTCGGCTTTTGTCCCGGCTGTGTTGATCTGTGCGTTTCCGTTTTTCCGGGTTCGCATCGGTGGCTTCTGGCGTCATGTCTGGCTGCATAGGTGTGCATTTCCATGACTTCTCCGTGCGACCCATGTTCGAACCGGATATTTCAGGCTGCATAGTCAGGCCTCTCCGTCAATTCCGGGTTCATTTCCGTGTCTGCACCGGCTGTTTGAAGCTTCATTGCAAATATCTGAAACTGCCTTCTCAGTCGGCGATTCCGGTTCAGTATATATCCGAAACACCCCCACTCATTTGGCGATTCCGGTTCGTCATATAGCTTAAACACTCCGTTGGCGATTCTGCTTCATCATGTATGTTAAACACGCACCCTCATTTGGCGACTTAGGTTCATCATCTTAAACACGCGCCCTCATCTGGCGATTCCATTTCATCAACACATTAAACACTGCCCCGTCATTTGGCGATTCTGGTTCATCATGTATTGTATACACGCACCCTCATTTGGCGGTTCCGGTTCATCATATATAATTAACACGCCCCCTCCTTTGGCGATTCCGCTCCATCATATGTTTTACACATGCCCCCTCATATAGTGCTTCCGCTTCAACATATATCGTAAGCACGCCCACTCATTTGGCAATTCCAGTATATCATATATCTTAAACACTGCACCCTCATTTTGGCGATTCCGGTTAATCATATGTCTTCAGCACGCCCACTCATTTGGCGATTCCTTTTCATCATATATCATAAACACGCCCCCTCATTTGGCGATTCCGGATCATCATATATCTTAAACACCCCCCCTCATTTGGCGAAAACCAATTGAAGTTTAGAAACAACAAAAAACCTGAACAACTAACACAAAGCCCAAAGAAACCAATTTGCAATTCCGGTTCATCATACATCCTAAACGAGCCCCCTCATTTGGCGATTCCGCTTTATCCTACATTTTCAACCGGCAGCAAAAACTGAGCGGACCAGAGGGGCCAGCAGACCAGGGCACCAGAAGACAGCAGGGAACGGAAGACCAAAGGTCCAAGAAGATCACGCGACCAGGAGACCAGGAGAACAGAGGACCAGGGGACCGAGAAGAGAAGACCAGGGGACCAGCGGACCATGGGACCAGAGGACCGCAGGACCAAGGTGACAGGTGAAAAAATAGCAAAAGCAAAAAACAACACTGGGAGCGAACAAATACGCCCTCCCTCCTTACCTTGTCTGTTCCGGAATCAATCCTTGTTCTGTTCCTGACTGTCCCGCGCCGATGTGTCCGCCTCTGCCCCCAGCTGTTCCTGCCTCCTGCCCCCTCTCCGTTCCTGACTGTCCTCTGCTTGTTCTCGACTCTTGCGGCCATCCAAGCGCTAAGCCCCCCTGGGTTTAGGGGTTTCGAGTTTGGGGTTCAGGGATGAGGGGTCGGAAGAACTGGTACTGTCGCCTCATAGTTCCCATAAGATACTAGAAACTCGAAAATACTTCAAGTAGCCATGCTTAGTATGATGAGGCCTCGATATCGGAATCGGAGCAAACGGCGAAGCTTGGAAGGAAACGAGGCCCTTTGGCCCCAAAATCTGAACCTTAAGCCCTGAAAGCCTCGCAGAGCCATTCTTGTGGAGTGGAGTCTAGGTTCCCAAGTAGTACCCTTTTGCCCTTTTTTATTTGGGGGGGTCTCCTTATCAAAGCCGAATATCAGCAAAAAGGGTACCCTTATTATTAAGGCGTTACTGGGGAACTTAGGAGTGGCTAACGAGGCGCATCCAACTTTGAAAAAAAGGCACTGGAAACACCCTCTAAGCCCCACAGGCCCCTAAACCCCCCAGGCCCCCTAAGCCTAAAACCCCGGAAACCAAAAGAGCTTGCAACAAAAAAAGGGAAACTACAGGTGGTGAGTTTAGGGTAGACAGGGCTTCTATAAGGCTGCTATAAGGTATATAGACCTTCTATAAGGCTTCTATCACGGTAACTACCCATCTGAAAATGTCCTAGAAAAAAGGGAAAACGAAGGCCGAACGCCCTAAGAGAACCGTGGCAGGTTCAGGAAGAGCTGGAGACGCTTCGCCAGACGTGCCAGCAACTCGCCCTGCGTGCCGAAGAGGCGGTCTAAGATAGAAGCCTAAACAATTACCAGTACTATGTTGGGGGTTCCTTCTTATAGTTATAGTATAATATACCCCGATACCCAATTCTATTAACTCCCTTATATTGCAATGTTCATAAAATGGGATCTATAATGGTTATAGAGGGGTTCGTTCTGTTGGTTGCAAATGGCTCTATAAAGGCCATAGAAAGGTTCTATAATGATTACAATATAGTGTTTCAATAGTGTAGGGGTCTGTAAACGGTACGAGGCAGGCCTACATGTTGTGTGCTGTCTTTGTTCGGCTTAAGAGGATCTTATCTATGCTTTTCACACGCTTCATAAGACAAACGTAGTGTATAATGCAGGGGTCGGAATAATTGGTCATGATGCATTCCTTCAAGGGGTCCTTGTTCCCATCTCGGTAGAAGATACCCTTAACACACTAGTTAGGGAGACCCCTAAAGGGGACCTTATTGAGAGGGTCTATATCCCCAAAGAGTCCCCCAAATCCCGACTCCTACCTTGTTCTAATCACAGCAGAAGATACCCCTAACAGACCCTTTCTGACTTGGGGTTTCGGTTTTTTTCCGAATATCGGGGCCTTAATAAATAGAAGAGGGTTTTGGGGCTCCGTTAGAAAAGGGTTCTATAAAAAGTTACTTTGATGGGTTCTATAAGGGATCTATCTAAGGGTATAGTATAGGGGCCTTAATAACTAGAAAAGGGTTTTGGGGCCCAATATACCATAATTCTACTAAGGAACCCCCAAAATCGTATTGGTAATTATTAGGACCCCACATGAAGCCCTAAACCCCAAACCCTAAACCCTAGGCCCTAAACTATTCGAGCTTGATGGTCTAGAATCTTCAGGACCTTCAGTGAGCAAACGATCCCGTGCGTGGGGATCCATTCTCTTCTTGTGCCGTTTCACAGTGAGTTTTTTGCAGCTTTCAGACAAGAAGGTGGATATATATATATACACATACATAAAAAAACCTGGACCCTAAAAACCTAAACCCTAAACCCTAAAAAGCTTAAGCCACTGTGTGTGTGTGTGTGTGTATATATATATATACACATATATGTGCACATATATACATATTAGAGGGCGAGCGGCCCAGGAGCCCTCAATAGAAGGGCCCCGAAACAAGTTGTCCTAAGCCCCTGGTGCCATGAGCTCGCAGCACTGGAGCCTTGATTTCAGAGCAGCTTGGCCCTAGTCGTCCATGACGGTTTAGGGTTTAAGGGTTGGTGACTTAGGGTTTAGGGGTTTATGGTTGAGTTGTTTAGGGTTTACGGGTTTAGGGGTTCAGGGCTTAGTGCTTAACCCTAAACCGATGTTGTCGCAAATCTAGTGAAGCTGACACTTCATTGGTTGTTTTTGCATGTGCACGGTGGGTCTCATTCACCCTAAATCCTGGGCCCTAAATTACTTTACACCCCGGAAAAGCTTTAACCCCCAAAATCCCGAAAGACTTGAGTTCTAGACCTTAAATCCAGCACTTCTGGTTTCGCTGATGCTTTTCTCCTCACTCTGTGCAGGCAGCAACGCGCACTCCCCAATATGCCCTGCAGCGCATCGAAGATCTCGAGGCAACATTTTAATGACTTTACCCTAGCACCTGTAACTGTTTTGGGGGTACTATAAGGGGTTTTAAAAGGGCTCTTAGTAGCTAGTAGGTACCCTTAACCTTTTTAGGGGAACTAAACTCCCTATAGAATCCCACAGGTGAACCTTTAGTCTCCGAAGATACTGGACAAGTAGGTTTACGGTTTGAGGGATTAGAGTGTCTGCCGTTCTCTGTCAGGCTTCTGAGGGGAGGTACACATTAGAACCTATAGCGGTTGTTATGCTCCTTTCATGGGGTATATACAGGGTTCTTTACAGGACCCGATGACTGATTTGGGTGTTCCCTAAACCCTCAACCCTTAACCCTAAACCCCTAAACCTAAACCGTGAACCCTAACCCCTAAACTTTAAGGCCCGGCTTGATCCGGGAGTTAGAGCGGTTGTTTGCAGGGCTGGAGATGGATCGTTGTCGCTCAAGAACTCAAAGCCTTGAACGACTTCCGGTCCCCTGTTTCCCAGAACCCCCGGGAGGATCCAAAAAGTAGATCCCTTAAGGGGGTTCCTATACAGCACCCTTTGGTAGTTAGGGTCCCAAATTAGGGGATCTACTTTCTAGGTCCTCCCGGGGGTCTGGGTTCAGGCCCTAAGCGGCCCTAAACCCTAAACCCTTAAACCCATAATAAGGAGTATACCCAGAATTCCCATAGTTTAGGGCCCTTAAGGTCATGCAGGAGTTACCCTAAACGGCCCTACCCATGGGCGCCATAGTAGTTCCTTTGTGGGATTACCTGATAGGATCCTAAACACAAACCACAAAAAGGAACTACTGTGGAGCCTATGGGTAAACCCTAAACCCTAGGACCAGAAGCATTGCAACCAGGGAGCCTAGAGCTGCGCCTTCTGGACTATGTGGTAAGTTTGCTAGAAGCCGGCAGAAGCCAAAACACGCCGTCCACCCTGCTACTGTTGATGATACAAATCCTGCATTACCTGAAGGGCCCTAAACTATGGGAATTATGGGTGTATTCCTTATCGTGGGTAATGCAGGATTTATATCATCAACCGTATCAACAGGTTCAGGCGGTTAAGAACCCTAAACCCTAAACCCGGTTAAGGGTCTCTGTTCAGAGGTGTAGGCAACCCCCCAAACCTCCTGAAGCCTATTCACTGCTTAGGGCTCAGAGTTTAGGGTAAAGGGCTAAGGGCCGTCCAGTGGCACCCTACACCCCAAGCCCTAAACCCCTAAACCCTAAACACCCTAAACCCTAAACCCTAAAACCCCTAAACCCCTAAACCCTAAACGCCAGACCCTAGACCCTAAACCCCAACTCCTGCGCCAGGCGACGCTCTCCAGGTCTGTGCTGTCCCTTCCCCAGCAATCCGGGGCCTGAGGCCTTCCTTGCTTAGTAGCTTAGGTATAGGGGTTTTGGGTTTGGGGGTTTAGGGGTTTAGGGTTTAGGGGGTTTAGACTAGGCTTAGTAGCTGGATGAGTACACTCTACACTTTTTTGGGAGAATATGACTCCTATTCTACACTTTTTGGGAGAATATGACTCCTGTTCTGCACCTTTTGGGATAATATGACCCCTTATGAAACTGAAAGTGTAGACTGTTTGTGGCTTATGAACTGAGCTATCAAGCTTGCGAAGAGCTCCTGTTGCGCAGTAATCAAGAAGCCATAACCCTTTGTAGCCACTATGTAGCACAATCCTATGGCAAGTCTGCTGGCCCACTATGTTACATCTTCGTGGTGCTTCATGAGTTCCTGCTACAATGACCGCCAGATAGCGTATGCATAAGCTGAAGCAACCTAATGATATGAAGTATCCCATGGAAACCCTTCTAAGAAATCTATAAACTATAAAACCCTAACAACCGCTAAACCCTAAACCCGTAAACCCCAAACCCTAAACCCCTAAACCCTAAACCCTAACAACCCCTTCAAAAACAAAACAAGACAAGAACTCCTTGTAAGCCCGTAGCCTTACGACCAGTTTTTGGGGGCTTGGGATGAGGCCTGAATCCAATACCCCTTACTTAAGGAATTATACCCTAAATCATAATATTATGGCCCGCTTTTGTTTAAGGTATATTCCTTAATTTAAGGGGTATTGGGCTCTCTGGGAATCAGACTGCGTCTGCGCATGCCAACTCCTCTCTAAGCATACATAGGGTTTAGAGTTTACGGTGTAGGGTTTAGGGTTTAGGGGTTGGGGGTTAGGGGTTAGGGTTTAGGGTTTACGGGCTAGGGTTTAGGGTTTCGTGTGTGCCTCCAGAAATTACCAATGCTTATAGTAAACACCAGAGAGGGATTTCTAGCCAGACCTCCGGAAAGATCCAAAAAGTGTTAAGGGTTCTTTAAAGGCATCTTTCGGGATTATAGGGGATTCACAGGGGGTTATAGGGCTTTGGGAGTAGATCCCTTAAAGGGGGTTCCTATAAAGTACCCTGTAGTCGTTAGGGTCCCAAATTAGGGGATCTACTTTCTAGAATTGTCTGGGTAAAACTGTCGCGGAAAGTCGAGGGTTTGAGGGCAAAGGGATTCGGGTCAAGACTTGTCACAGGCATCCTAGTAACATTAAGGCTCTCACGGAAAGAGGATGCTTTTGATCAGGGGGTGTTACAGTAGGCAGGGTGGGGAAAACAGCCACGGGTTGTGCATTCAAGACTCTGCACCTCCGTTTGCCGAGCATACACTGAACCCTAAACCTTGGAGACTGCCCCCACTCAGTAACAGTTGGGTAATATTCATAATATGGATACATAGTGCCCTTAATACTAGCCCCTACCATAGGCTGTTACTGGGTGGGGGCAGTACCCAACCCTAAACCCTACGCCTCCATCGAACCCTACAGCCCGAAAAACCATGATCTGAGCCGTGAACCATAAAGTAAACTTGCAGTTTCAGGCCATGTCATGTGTAGCCCTGAAACGTGTTTTAACCCTTCATAGTAGCTGAATGAGTATACGTACGCCACAAATCCTAAACCCCTAAGCCCTGAACCCTATAAAACCTAAACACCTAGCTAAACCTCTAAACCCTTAACCCCTAAACCCCTAAACCCTAAACCCCTACACCCCTAAACCCTAAACCCCTACACCCCTAAAACCCTAACCCCGAACCTGGTAGTTACCCTTATAGGAGCCTTATAGAAGGTCTATATACCTTATAGAAGCCTTGTGGAAGCCCTATATACCCTAAACTCCCAGCTGTAGTTTCCTTTACCCTAAACCCTAAACCCTAAACCCTAAACCCTAAACCCCTACACCCCTAAACCCCTAAACCCCTAAACCCTAAACCCGAAGCCCTAAACCCTATAGATCCCATAAAGGAACCCCTTTAAAGGAACCCCAAAAACCCCTTGAATCGTACCTCGCCGAGGCAATCTGGCCCGGAGGAGGACTCACTGAATCCGCCCGAAAGTGTGGTGAGTCTCACGGCGCTTTTTTTGGAGCTTTGAGGTTTAG
Organism: Symbiodinium necroappetens; assembly: GCA_905231915.1. Taxonomy (NCBI): domain Eukaryota; class Dinophyceae; order Suessiales; family Symbiodiniaceae; genus Symbiodinium; species Symbiodinium necroappetens. The sequence goes on along the minus strand of CAJNJA010015253.1, from coordinate 23,411 downwards.
CGGTTTAGGGTTTAGGGTTCAGGGTTTAGGGTTTAGGGTTTAGTGCATTTTTGTTTTCGGTTTCTGGCTTCGTGTTTTTCTACCATCTGAAATGAACTGCGGATTGCAGGGTACGGCTGTGCTCAGCGCCTGTAGTGACATGTGGATTGGCTGATATTTTCTTGTGGGACATCACGCCGGGTCAATGACGTTGTATCGCCCTGTATCGTAGTGCATGAGGTTTAGCCAAGCTTACTGCGAGGTTTGCATGATGGGGCCTTGCCGTTATCAAACTCACGTTCTTGACATGATGCTGTAATGAACAGCTGCAGTCGTCACAATGTGCCCGCGGTCGGTGCACCTGTACTACTTCAGTACATCACATTATGTTCTGCAACTCAGCAGTCTGCGTCATTGCAGCGCAAGTGCCTACCGCAACATCACGTCGAACTATGCTTTGTTGCACCAGGCTGTTCTAGCTTACATCACCTTGAACATAGAGTTTACAATTGCCTTTTCCACAAAGTGTCCTCCACCATGGTGTTTGGCTACATGGGCGTCGGTGGGTCTAGCCACGACCCATTGCTTCATTGATTCATGCTGGCTCCTAATCGCAGCCCCCGTAGATGTACTTACTTCAATGCTGATGCCTCTAGCCTCTAGCTACAATGTCTCATATTCTGCTCCTTCCTGTTGGGAAGCTTGGCCTGTTGGCACTGAAACATGTGACACGGCCATCCAGCCTGCGACAGTGTGTGATAACAAGTATGCTCATTGGCGTAGACGCTGAACCCTTCAAACCCCGAACCCTTAACCCCGCCTTAACTCTTCAACGCACCAAGTGCTTCTATTTAAGGGAACCCTGTAGATCCCTTAGAGGAGCCCTTTCTAACGCCCGGAAGCTGCGTTTGAGCCAAGCTGGCGGCAGGAAAAGCTACGAAATCACTGTACCCAGCTCGAGGGAGAGTTGCTCGCAGTCCAGGAGGACGCCTGGGCTCTTAGGAAGGAGCTTATAAGGTTGTTAGGGTTTCGGGTTTAGAGGCCTGGGGTTTAGGGGTGGGAAGGAACTAGATCTTTGGCACGACGCCGAAGATATGTTACTTATTCAATTCCAAATACCTGAGCTGCCCTCACACTGTTGAGCAGCTCGTCGTAATTGGAGCACAGTTTTCGCCCCTTCCCCCCTTCTCCCACCCCAGACCACCGGAAGGATCCAAAAAGTAGATCCCTTAAGGGGGTTTCTATAAAGTACCCCTTAGTAGTATAGGGTCCCAAATTAGGGGATCTATTTTTTGGATCCTTCCGGTGGTCTGGGACGGAGCATTTGCTGCGCCTCCACACCTGCAGTGGATGAAGCGTCTGGATGCTAGGTCCCAGTACCCTTTTGCCCTTTTCGTCCCAGGGCCTCCTGATTTAAAAAGGAAAGGCAGTGCAAAAGGTACCTTAACTACAAAGTGACTGCTTGGGAACCTAGGATGCACTTTCCTAAACCCTAAACCCCAAATGCTCTACGGTTGATGATATAAATCCTGCATGACCCATAATAAGGAATGTACCCATAATTCCCATAGTTTAGGGTCCTTAAGGTAATGCAGGATTTATACCATTAACCGTAGTAAGGCTCTTCCTGGAGATATCATCCTAAACCCCAAAACCCTAAACCCCAAACCCTAGAACCCTAAAGGGATGCACTTTCCTAAACCCTAAACCCTAATCCTAAACCCTAAACCCCACAGCCTCTAGGATGCAATTCCAAGGATCTCGGGAGCTGCAAGAAGGAGGCACGCTGCGCCAGAGAGGAGCTTGGCACGCTGAAGCAGGCACGGTTTAGGGTTTAGGGGTTTAGGGTTTAGGGTTTAGGGCAGGACCTTGGCCTTGACCACGGTGAGTACCCAGACCACCGGAAGGATCCAAAAAGTAGATCCCTGAAGGGGGTTCCTATAAAGTACCCCTTAGTAGTATAGGGTCCCAAATTAGGGGATCTATTTTTTAGATCCTTCCGGTGGTCTGGGTAGCATCAACGACGAAAGCTGCCGCTGCAGCTACTACCACCATCTACACCTACACTTACTACTACGACGACGACCGCGACGATTACTGCTGCTCTTGCGAACACCAGTGCTTTCGTAATTTGAAGAGACGGTTTATGAAACTATCGACCACATTTGTAGAGTTGTTTACCGCACTTCGCACGTTTGTTTGGGCTTGGTGCTTCCAGCGCAATCGTGCCTCTCCCGGTATCCCACGGAAGTAGCTTGACTTGGTATCGGGTGGGTCGGAAGCGAAACTTAGTGGAGCATTTTAGCTGCCGATATCGCAAGGGTTTAGGGCTTAGGGTTTATAGGGCTTAGGGTGTGTAGGGTTTAGGGTTTACGCGCTTGTGAACTTGTAGCAGCAGCAGCTCTAGCCGTGTGAGTCTGCGGCGATCCCTGCACCCTTGTCGTCTCCACAATCTTCATCCGTTTCCCTATGCTCCTGCAGCCATCTCTTCGATAAACCAAACGTGTGTCGCCGATCCAGTTTTAAATAATGGCACCCTAAACCCGAAACCCTATAAACCCCATAAGCCCTAAACCCAATGGCACCCTAAACCCCTATAAACCTTATAAACCCTATACCCAGTGGCACCCTAAACCCCTAAACCCTATAAACCCTAAACCCAATGGCCCCCTAAAACCCTAAACCCTATAAATTGCGAAGAAAGCTGCGAGCACAGGACCTAAGCTGGGCTCGTGTTAGGGGACTTAGTTTAAGTTAAAGAAACCATATTGTTTACTATGAATCCCTATTAAGGTAACTCAAAAATAAAATCCCTTAACAAAAAGCCTAAAAAAACTAAACCCTAAACCATTAAACCCCTAAACCCCTAAACCCCTACATACCCTTAACAAGAACCCTAAACCCTAAACCCCTAAACCCTTAAATCCCCTTAACAAGAACCCCAGCAAAAGACTCAGCGGCGAGACTCAGGAGTTGCAGCAGGCCGAGGGCGAATCTAAGCGCCTGCGCGACGACGTTCCTAGGTCCCTGAGTGGTACCCTTTTGCCCTTTTTATTTTAGGGCCCCCTTACTAAAACCGAATAGTAGGAAAAAGGATACCCTTATTACAAAGAGGCTACTTATGAACCAGGTTCGAGCCGGCGAGGAGACTGTAGCACTCCGCGAAGAGGAGTGCGGTTTGGGCTTTAGGGTTTAGGGTTTAGGGTGTAGGGTTTAGCGCTCTGCGAAGAGGAGCGCAATGGGGGGTGTAGGCTTTGGGTTTAGGGTTAGGTTTTAGGGTTTTTGCGGTTGTTTGTGACCTGTTCTGTCCTTCACAAGTAGAGTCCCACTGCCCTGGAAGGTTCGGTTCAGCAGGGTCCTGCTAAAGTTGAGATGCAAAACGCGCAGTGTGCGTATCTCAGGTTAATGCATTCGAATGATAGTGGAACATGATTATAGATGCCTTAATAATTAGACTGGGGTTTTGGGGCCCAATATACGAAACCCCAAAATACCCTACTCTAACCATTAAGGACCCTACATTACACCAAGGCCCTCTGATAAATGCTCAGCCTCTTACATAACTGACTGGTTCTTAGTAGGGAATGGAGGATTGGTTTTTTGGGACTACCATAGGGGACCTTAAGGGACTATCATAGGGATCCATTCCCCCACTCCCTACTAAGAACCAGGGAGATAATGCAGAAAGGTTGCGCAAGATTGAACCATGTACATGCGCGCTTCTCGTTGGACCGCTGAAAGCAAGAGCGATTTCGCGAGAGGCCATGATGCAAAATGGCCTCGGAGTTTATACCGCTTATTGTCTTCGCCTTCCAGCATTCATACATGCAGTATGAAGCATATATCGCTTTACTGCACTATGTTGGTAACAGCAACACAGAAACTGCCGTGGATTGGGGGCCCGGCAAAGAAAAACTGAGCGTCTGCAATCTGAATCAGTTCCTTGGATCCTGAAGCAAGAACGCCAAAAATCCCAAACCCCTAAACCCCTAAACCCACAGGACTCTAAGCTGGCACTTGCCTTTGGGCCTCCGGCCGAGAGCTTAGTCCAGTTTAGTGCATTGGATCACAACCCCAGCGCCGAAAAGGGCTGTTCTCTTAGTAACTGAATGAGTGGGATAGTATGATCCCTTATAGAACCCATATAGAACATATGACCCCCTATAGAACGTATGATCCCTTATAGAGCATATGATCCCTTACAGAACATATGATCCCTTGGAACGTTAACCCCTTATAGAACATATGATCCCTTATAGAATGTATGATCCCTTATAGAACTGAAAATGTACTTTTTTGTGCTTATGAACCCAGCAGCTGAGTTCTATAGGGGCATGTTCTAGAAGGGCAAAACAGGCCTCTTGTTAAGGAACTTCATTTAAGTTGCCATAATTAGGGATCTATAGTAAATAGTATGGTTTCCTTGTTTCTAAAAAAAACCAAATCCCTTCACAAGAACCCAGGATATGAGGGTGCGGTGCAGATTCCAATATAATCCCAGCAGTACCCCCGTTCTGCCCTTTTTATGTTTGGGGGACGCCTTAGCTGAAGCTGAGAGGTGGGACAGAAGGAGCCCCAAACCCCCAAAACATGAGATATGCAATACAGGGGGCTTAAGAATTACCTATACTCTTTTGGGGATTCCTTTTTATTATGACTTATAGGATAATATACCCCAAAACCCGGTTCTAATTATTAAGGCCTTTAGATTCTCAAACCCTAAACCCAGGAGCTGCGTGGATTGCGCGTGGAGGTGCGTCGACTTCGCAAGAAGCTTGCAGAGAGCTGAAGTGGCAGCGCAGAAGGCACCCTGAGGTGTTCCACTTGAGTAGCACTAGGGTTTAGGGCCTTAGGGTTTAGGGTTTAGGGGTTAGGGTTTAGGGGTTTAGGGTTTAGGGGTTTAGGGTTTAGGGGTTTAGGTTTTTTAGGGTTTAGGGTTTAGTGCATGTTGGTTTTAGGTTCTTTGAGCTTTGAGGTTCAGTGCATTTGCCAAGTTCCCCAGTAGTACCCTTTTGCCCTTTTTCTTTTGAGGTTCCCTTAACAAGAACCAAAGAGTAGGAAAGAGGGTACCCCTTATTATTTAGGGGCTACTGGGGAACCTAGACTTTAGACGACCACAAGACGTGTAATAGATTCATTCATTCCGTCAAAGACTCATGTTTGTCCTTATTTATACATATACATACCAACATGTACGTAAAGATTATTTCTTGATTTGTGTCATCCGTGTGTATGTACTTGCTCACTCGTGTGATTCTGTGTTTGTTTGGTTGCTTGTTTGTTTGATTCGGTATTTCGAGTACAATGCTGGCTCCGTGCCCTTGTAGCTCCACTGCAAGTGCACGACAGTAAGCGCCAAACACCCGTGCTGATTGCAACAATATAGGGGCCTTAATAATTAGAATAGGGTTTCGGGGTACATTATACTATAAATATAATAAGGAACCCCCAAAATAGTATAGGTAATTATTTAGGCCCCTATATCAATCGGGCGCCCTTCATCACGTCGCGGAAGCATCGGAGATATGTGCAAGCCATCCCCCTGGACCCTAAAAGCCCAAACCCAGACCCCCGGGAGGATCCAAAAAGTGGATCCCTTAAAGGGGGTTCCTTTAAGGGTTCTTTAAAGGGACCTATAGGGATTATAGGGGATTCATAGGGGTTATGGGGCTTTGGGAGTAGATCCCTTAAGGGGGTTCCTATGAAGTACCCTTTAGTAGTTAGGGTCCCAAATTAGGGGATCTACTTTCTAGATCCTCCCGGGGGTCTGGGAAACCCTCAAAACAGTAAACCTTGGATACTGTCCCCACTCGCTAACAGTCGAGTAATATTCATACTATGGAAAAAAGGCCCTTAATAGTAGCCCTATTATGGACTGTTTCTGTATGGGAGCAGTACCCAACCCAAGCCCAAAGCCATGCAGGCCTTTGCAGCTTGTGAACCTTACGCCTTGGCAACAGCAGCAGTGCAACTGGCCTTACCGGACGCTGGAGGAGGTCACAGAACGTCGGGTTGTACTGAAGACAAGCACATATAGCTACACGTATTTCTATAATATATATATATAGGTTTGTTTCTTTACTTAATTTGATTAGTTGCTTACTTATACATATGTACATATCTACATATATGCACCTATGTATATACATGTACATATATATACACACATATATATTTTTGCTTCGAGAGGCGTAAAGTCAAAGCGACGTGCCTATGGCATTGAATTCAAGAGTGAAACAATTAGAAAGCGTCTCATCCGCCGGATCCGCGGAGGAACTCAAGAGCCAAGAAGATACCGGCTCGAGCAACTCTCGCTGTACAGGAACGCGAAGGAGGACGGGGACGCCTAGAGCAGCTGTCCGAAGGACAGCAGGAAGAGCCGTGAGAAGCCGAGAAGTCCAGGAATTGGCTAGGCGTAAAGCTCGCAGAGGCATAGAGCCCAGCTGGAAGAAAGAGCCATTATGCCGTGGAGGCGGAGGAAGGGTGACGCAAAGTCCAGAACAGGAAGCGGGAGGACCGGAGAGCGCATCCAACTCCAGTCTCACCTGAGGAAAGTGCGAAATGCCCCATCGCCTGAGCCACACCTGGTCAAGCCCTCCGGTGTAGAAAACCGAGCCAGAGCTGGGCACAGGCCGAGAGACAGGCACGACAATGCAGGGAACAAAATCCGAGCTGACGGGCTCACTCGTAAACTTGCCACAGACCTGGGAGCAGATCAAGTCTGGCTTCAAGACCAGCAGGACATCAGCAGCAGCAGATGACAGCGCGCCTCCGGGCAGAGACTCCAGCCACGTTTGCAGGGTGTAACGCAGGATTGGCAGCGGAGCCACATAGGAAGCAACTACATCGTAAACCTCCTGGTCATCAGCAACCTCGAGTCGGCGAAGAGCCTCAAGCAGCTCCAGACAAAGGTCATCCCTTTCCGCGGGAGTAGGAGCCCGCTCCCCAGCTTCGACAGAAGGGGCTTGTTCATGCCCATCGCGTGTCTTTTCTCCAAAAGAGGAGGGAACAGGCAAAGACTCAAGGTAGTGCCGACAGCGGGCAGAAGCAAGCAGGTGATTCTTGAGCCTGGACTGGGTGGCATAACGCGTGCCACACGATCCGCACTGCTGACCCACAGCGAGCTTCGTTGCCGCATTACGATAGCCATGTTTGCGCTGAGCATGTGCCCCCCATTGTTGCCTGGAACTAAACGCCAGCCCACAAAGCAGGCAGGCATGTTCCATACTTTCAATCGGAGAAAGAGGGGGCGGAGACTTCGGCACCCACGCCTCACGAACCGCTTTGTCGAAGACTGCAGTGAGGCACTGGCGTTCGATATCACTCGCCTCCGCCCTTTTAATCAAACCTTTCCATTGTCCAGGCCTCGAAATAATGAGGTCGGACCAATCTGGCCAATGCTCCTCCAGTGGCCCAAGCTCAACCGTAGAACCAATCTGCGCAAAGAACCAAGCGCATGCAGCGCGAACCCCTTCCTGAAAAGGCTTATACCAGGCAATCAGCGCCCAAATATGATCCGGCGCACTGCGTACTAGTTGACCCAGGAACCTGAGCCTTTCCACGTGCAAGAGAGCCTCAGGGGAAGGTAGTCCCACCTGAGAACACAACTGGGCCTCGGTCTGATGCCAATCCCCAGAAGCACGCAAACAAAGCAATTGCCGATAAAACCCTAGAACTCCTCCCTTGAAAGACCGCCACTCGCCTTTGGCCAACCAGGGCCAACTGCCGGCCCCCGAGAGTAGCACAGAGAGCACGTGCGTGCGAAAAAGAACAGCACGCTTGCGGATAGGAATAGCACGGCACGCAAAAAGCTTACGTTTGCCTTCCTTGAAGGCCGAGGCAGCCAAAGCCAGCCTGTGCCTCACCTCTGGTCCCATCTTGCCGTCGTACGTGACTATGGACCCTAAGTGCCTGTATCGAGGAACGAGGTCCAACCAAAGGAGTCCCTTGCTCTCAGGCCAAACAGGCACTCGCCCTTTAAGATGCACGAAGGCTTCACGTCTAGCCTGTCTAGACCCTACTCCCACTGGAGCGAAAACCGCCGAAGTCTTGGTAGGACCAAGATTCGGGCGAAGGGCGTGCGGGGTTAAGACATCCATGGTGTCAGCGGTAGCGGAGGAAACCGTACCTCGTAGCTGAGAAGCGCTGCGGCAGATGACCGGGGTACATAAATCGTCAGCGTAGACGATATCATCAAGCTGTATGGTACGCCCCTCGCAAGGAAGATCCGAGGGAAAAGGGGTACGCAATCCATTCCACGGCACTTGAGGCAGAAAACCGAGTCCCTCAGGCTGACGTCGGCGTGAGAGGACTTTAGCAAACAGCACGTTGAAAAGCACATCAGCGAGAGTGCCTCCCGGCCTCGTCCCCCGCTGTGTCTCAATCACACGACTTCTAGAGTCCTCTGCCAGAACGAACCACGTCTGTCTATGAAGCTCCCTGGCCAGGGAGATCAAAAGGGGGCTCACATTCTGCTGATGCAAAATGGGCTCCTCCTCAGCGTAAAAACGTAGGAGCTGTAGGTCTTCGCTGTCTAGGCCTAGGGCACTAGCAACCTCACAAAGGGGCCTATCTGATAAACCACCCCCAAGGACAGTCTCGCGGATGACCGCGTAATACGCTGATTGCAAGTCAACGAATAAGAGGCCCGGCCGACAGACGACGTGTGTGCGCAAAACTCAAAAAGGATCGAGAGCAAAGGTGGCCAAAGACGGCGCTGCTTCCGGATTTCCCTCCAAGCTGGAGGGGGGTAGTATGCTTGGACCAGTGGTCCACCACCAGTCCTCTCAAGGACCGATGGAAAACTTTTGACAAGCAAGACTGAGCAAGGATACCCCGGTGGGCGGTACAGTCACTCTGTGAGCCGGGCTTGCCCTTGTTGATATGGAAGAGAATACCTCCTTTCATACCTGCAGGTTCGGAGGCGTAACATATACTTTTCAATAACAAGGGCCAAAATAACTCAGTCAGAGAAACACTGAACGCCCTGCAAATCGAGGGAGGGATCAAATCAGGGCCCGAGGCTTTACGGGGAGCTGAGTGTCTGAAAGCATTCTCAAGCTCAAGCCATGAGGGCATGCTATCAACCTGAAGAAGGTCAGGGCGCTGCGCAGAATTCTGGGAGGACCGGCACCGTTGGACCAAAGTGGACGGACTTACAACAACGCCTCCTTCCAAAACTCGGAAATGCTCACACCAAGTATCTGCAACCTCCTCCGCCGAAAGGCACATCGTACCGTCAGGCTTTACGAGCTTTGGTAGTGGGTCATTAGAGGCCTTGCGATATTTGCGCGGGCGAAGCACCCTCTTGACAGCACGGTGCACATCCGAAGACGGTGCCGCGGAAATCTCCTCAGACAGGGCACTCAGATGCGCTGCCTTATCCATCTTGCAGGTAACCTTCAGCCTGCGGCCGAAACGCCTCAGAAGCAGGCAATTATGACCGAGACGGACCCTAAGATCCCACAACCAGTGCCCTCGGAACAATGACTCAAAGTCCGCAACAGGGCATCGCCATGCGAGCAGCGCACAACGCAGGTAAGTTAAGTGGAGGGCACGCGTGCGGCCGCGGATCGCGTGGCGCAACGCCGCAACCGCTGCATGAAGAGCAATGGTCTCCTCCGTGAAGAAGGAAGCCTTAAGGCCCCGCCTACGCAAAGGAAAGGCCTGAACCAGCTCATGGTATAAGTGATCAACAACAATGGCAGCATGCTCGCTCACCTCTGTATCCCAGTGAGGCCGCGGCACACGCTGGATGATCGCCTCTATTTGGGCCCTATTAGCCGGTTCGGTCAGCGCTCTTGCATCGAGCCGCTTAGCGCGCACCCCAGTGTCAGAGCGGGGGGGGGGCGGCACCGCGCAATCCAGGACCGCCGCAATGTGATCCATGCAACCGTGTCCAACCGTGATACCTGGGTCAGTCCAGGCCTGACATCTGGCGCCCGTCCATGTCCTGGGGACACACACGTAGTCAGACCTATCCAAGGACCCGTTCCGTTTTTGAAAAAGTGTTCCTCCGTCACCTGTCATAGATGAACCGAAAGTTGACGGGACAAGCATATCAAGGTCGAGCAGCAAATCATGCAGGTAGGTGCCTGCATCATCCTCAACGTCTGCCTGATGGCTGCCAACCGCCTCCGTCTCTCGGCTGCCGATTCGGCAGTTCCCATCCAACAGAAAGAGCCATGGCACTCTGCGTGTGTAAGACTTGCAAAGATGCGCCAAGGCATACCACCACTTCCGTCTTGTCTCAAAAGAGTGACCGCGGTGGGGAGCATGGCCCACAAGTATATGTACACTTTGTGGGCCGATTTTTGCACTGGCAACTAAAACCGTAGGGGTAGAATGGACAGTGACAACAGAAGATGGGCAACATGGCCCCTGCGAGTGCACCCACAGCTCAACACCGAAGCAGGAGCTGTCGTCACATCCAGAAGCAAATCGAGTAAAGTCACCACATCGCATCGTGCCAGCAGGGGTTCGGCATTCCTGAAGCCCAACAAGATGGACGCCTGCCTCAACCAAAGAGCGTTGCAAAAGGGTGGGACGCCCTGCCTCACCATGTAGGCCCGCTTGGCGTTCCTTTTGGCCATCCATCAATGATAGGACATTGAAGGTAGCCACCCGAATTTCTGTCCATGCTGTTGCTGCAACTGAGACTGGAGACTCAGGGGCTGATGGGAAGGCACGAAGGAAAGGTCGCATCGCGTAGTCGGGCGAATGCATCAGCGGGCCTGGAGTACAATCCCACGAGAAGCCCCCGTCGTGCAAAGTGGGCAACTCAGCTGAGTGCTGCATAGACATGGCCACATGCGGCGCCCATCTAGCGGCGATGGCCCCATGCTGCAAGAAATCCGGCACAGAGAACCAGAAGGGGTGCAAAGCGGACTTCCCCTCGGCTCCTACATTCGCCAGGGCATCCGCAAGTTCGTTAGATGGCTCACCTACATGTCCTCTAACGTGCTCATAGTGGACACGGCCACGCCGAAGGATCCCGACAGATGCGTGCAGGGAGCGCGCTGCCATGCATAAAGGGGAGTCGCGCATGTGCGCTGTCCCTTCTGCACCACGCAAGGCAGAAGTGTTGTCTGCGCGCACAACGGCATGTCCAGAAAAGGGGAGTTGCGCGAGCACTACTGCGCCCAACAAGAGGCCAGCGACCTCAGCATCATATGCATCAGGCGGCTGGGAATGTCCCACATACGGCGCAAAGGGGGCCATGGACCCAAAGATGCAGCCTACGAATTGGCCCGCGCCGTCCGTCGAGGGACCGCGCAAGCTGACAACCAGGCCCCAACCCGAAGTGGAGGTGCTCGCACGGAAGGACCCATCGGATGTGAGGACGACAGATTCGGAAGGAGTGGGAGACCTCCCTAGCATGCCTTCCTGAACCCACGCGCTGAATCTATGGGGGCTGTCTGCCCCGGGGGGAAGCCCCTGGAGGGAGGCGAAAGCAACTTTTTCGTACAACTTACCAAGGACCCAAGGTTCCCCTGGAAGGCCACACTGCTGCCTAGTGAGGTCAAAAAATTGGGGCTGGGTAGAGGTGCAGGCGACTCCAACTTCGGTGAAGTCAGTGTGGGCGCTGCCCCAAGAATCCTCACCGACTCGGGTATTAATCCCCAGGCCTAGGGCTTGTCCAAGGCTACGGGTAACCCTATTCCGAACAGGATCTTGCAGGAGGGAAGTCGGAGCTGCTGTTTGAAAATGCTCCACAAGAGTCTCAAGCAATGTGGAGGCCAGGAAATAGGCTCTAGAATCCAGCTCGCTGACTGCCTCGTCCAGAAGAGTATACAAGGGCTCCTCGTCAAGGTGGAGCGTCTGCAGAGGACGAGGGCAGAGAACTCCATTGGTATGGAGGGAAAAATCAGCATCATATTGGATCGGAAGAGTGGGAAGGCTCGCAGCAGCACTACGAGTATACAAGGGCCTTGGGATGCTAGTCGGGTCCAAAGCTGGTCTGCTAATCGGGGCTACCCAAGTGCAGTCGTCCAACGAAGTAGCAGGAGCGACCATACCTTGCACACAGACAAAGTGGCCAAGGAAAAGGATCATCAGCCAAAGCCCGCCCTTGCCGTGGCGAAAGGCAAAGAAAGAGCATACGGCGAATGCCCGGCAAGTGCCCTCCAAAAGTGCAGCCATCAAGAGAAGGCACAAAGCACGAAGAGTGACACCAGGAATCCGCTCGTCTCGCCATTGGCCCGCCAAGGGATACCGCCCCTCGAGGGACAGGGTAGACGGAAGGAAGACAGAGGTGAGGCTCAGGCTGCCTTCATGAAAGGCTCGCTGTCGAAAATCCTGGCTCCACATGTCGCATCGGCTTCCGAAATTACGCTGATAAGGGGTCTGATATCGTCGCAGACCACCACACCGAAGCCATCTGCCTAAGGTAAGAAGATGGGTACATAGGCACTTCCGCAAGAGTGCCAGACGGTGCAAAATTTCCCCTATTATGCAAACGGCAAAAAAGGGGCGCAGGCATATCACACCTGTACAGGCAGAGGTGATCCGCCAACTGCCAGCAAGAACGGCAACTGTAAGGACGAAAGCGAACCACTTAACTGTAAAGCCGGGCATGGAGCCCGCTGAAGGGCCACCGGGGTCGAGACTTGTGCCGCCGGTATCCGCGTACCCGGAGGAACGGCTGTGACCAGGTCCAGAGCGAGAGGCCGAACTTCGCCTGACGCCACGACCATCCTCCTCATCATGGGGGTCCCCGTCGTCATCATCATCAGACGAGTCATCAGAGGGTACAGGATTCCCAACGTGAATTTGAAAGGGCTGGAAAGAGATGGTGATGACCTCTCCGTCCCCAACGGGGAGAAACAAGCCAAGACGAACGGGAACAGCTTCATCTCGAAGGATACGTATAGCATACCCTGCGGGACAGCTAGGCGCAAAACGACGTGCCAGTTCGCCTGTATCGAGAAGCCCTTCGGGGCACACCTTCCAAGTCACAGAGAACATGACCTGCCTGGCATCGATAAAGCAGATGACATGTCGCGAGCGGTACGAAGGCAAGAACTCTGTGCTCCTCAAGGCGGCGAGTATAGTTCGGGCAGACACACCTTTATACGCAAAATCCGGAGCCGCCAGATAGGCCGGCTGCAGCACCAGCTCCCTGGAGGAGACACCCAAGAGAGAGGCAATATCTTGCTTCACCTGGTGCCTCCGGTCCGGTCTAACTTCAAAGAAAGTAGACCCACTATCGCTAAGTACCCAAGTGAGAGGAGTGTAGCCTCCAGTCATGTGCCTGGCCGGGTCAAACCGAGGATCCCAGCCGGTAGGAGATACAAGCATGTCCTGCAAGGTGGAAACCGTGTGGTGAGGAGTTCTGGCTCCAGTGAACATAATCAACTCACCATGGAAAAAATCAACTAGGGGGCCGTCCACAAGGGGCCAGGGCTGGCTGCCAATGTAGACTTCAATATCGTCCCGAGCTTCGATTTGAGCGACAATAAAGAGGCCCGCCCGGTCGACGCGTCCCACAAGTTGTGTCGAGAACAGCCTACCATCGATACTCCTACAATCGATAACCACTAGGGCACCCACAATATCCCATTCAGGGGCAACCACACAAAGGGCATGCGAGATTTGTGGTTGCGGAAAAACGACGTAGATGAGAGGGAGCTTGGCACTGTCTTGGGGTGCCCGCGCAGCTGAAATCCTTTCAAGGGTCTGCTGGACATCGGCTCCAACCAGCAACCTAATTTCAACATGCTCAGCCACGTAATTTTGACCAAGTAAGAGAAAGGAGCAAGTTCGATATACTCCTTCAACACCTTGGCTGCGTTGCTCATCCACATCATTGGCCTGAGCCGGGGAATCCCTATCAGCGGGCCGAGTAGCAGCATCAGCCGCTTCATAGTTCCGTTGCTCATGAGCAGGCTGATCATTACTTGGCGTAAAAGAAGGTCCAGTATCATCATCTGCATCACCTGCTGACGTAACTACGGCGTCTCGGGGAGACTCCAGGTCTACCGGAGTTAGAACTGCAGGAACCGCCTCAGCGATAATGACGTGCCCCGGCCTCACAGCGAGCAAATCAACATTGTCGTGGATACCTCGCAAAACTGCACGCCAACCAAGCAGAACGTCATGCTGCAGGTCGACTCGAACTCGGTTGCAGGAGATTCGCCCATCCACCGCAACAAACGTGCGCCAGCCAAGCAATAGAGCACGAGCATCAACCAGTACGCAGTGGCAAAGGGATGACAACGTCAACTGTGCGTCAGTGACGGCAAGAACCGTGCGACATGGCTGGCCTTGCAAGGAGGCATTGACGACTCGAGGGTCGGCAGGAAAAATGCGCAGGGATCTCTGCGGGATGCCTACACATGCAGCAATGTGCGCTCTATATTCCATCGGCTGTTCAAACTGAGTGGTGTAGAGAATTGTCTCGCACTCATGTACCAACCCATAAGCCCCGGAACTAGAGAGCAGAGGAACCGTAAGGGTATGGCTCCATTCGTGTCTGCTAAAGAGGTCAATGGCAAGCGAATGCAAGGTGGGAACGACAGTCCCAACAGGCACGAAAACAAATGTGTCTCCGGTGGCAACATGAATCTGACCCGTGTCACCAATAGGGATGGGATCATCACCTGAGTGAACCGCTACTGCGTCCCCAAGGGGAAGCTGCGCTAGATGCAACAGGTGTCTTCTGCTCACATAGGGCGGAGAGGCACAAGTGAAGAGCCGACCATCAACGAGCAGAGTGTCGAAACATAAGAACCTTGACGCAAAGTTGTCCGAGGCGCACCAAGCCGGGAGTGCCAGAACAACCCCACTACCGGGGCAGGGCTGCGGGTTTGCAGGCACAACCCAGGGAAAGCAGCGAATGCTATCACGGGGCCGCTGGGCTTGAAGTCGCATGATGGCCTCATTCAAAGTAGCCGGGAGCTGCAAGGTAATCGACTGGTGTGTAGCAGAAAACCCCGGCGTGAGGACAGCAAAGTGCAGAGTGATTGGCTCATCCTCAGAAAGAGCCTCGGAGCCCGAGTCACTATCAGGCATAATGTGAAGAGCATCCGCAGCCGGAGTGTAACGCCACGCCTGTCCAAGCCTGGGGGCTGCAAACCGAAGAAAGGCAATGGCCGACTGCATAGCACCAGAAGCTGGAATTGGCTCATCAAGAACCTTGGCACCCACCGGGCTTCTCCGGTAAGAAGAAAAGAGTGCCTTCATCCCCTGCATGAGTTGCAGATCAAGAGACTGGGCCTCAAGGGGGAATGCAGAGACAGAAAGCCAGTTATGAGCATAAGGCCCAATATCAACGTCATTCGAAGAAACTTCGGGACAAGAAAATACTTTATGGCAGAATGCGGCCGCAGGGGTGAATATTGCGCTGCCATGCGGAATGGCGTCAAGTTTTAGGCGCGAAGTCCACTTGAGAATCCGCTCAATCCTGCCGATAAAGGCAAGCACAAGAGCTGCCAGAGGACTCAGCTCACCTGACATACATGCCTTGTGCTTTGCTGTAGAGGATCGATCGGTCTGGAAACAGGCCCTGTCAGGCAAGGCCAAATCCTGGGGAGATCCCATGTCACGTCGTCGAGACCTGCTACGCGAGCGGGAGCGCTCTGCAGTGGCAACTCCTGAAGGCACAGGTGCATCAACCTCAGAAGAGGAAGAAAGCGAAAGATCCGAGGAACCTGAGTCAGATTGTGGGGCATCTTCAGAAGACCCTTCCCCGGAAGAGTCAGAGAGCTTTATGACAGCACCATGTGGTAGCACACCCTGCCAGTCAGTAGGGTCCAAAGGCTGATCAGAGGACTTGACCTGGACCTCGTGTCCAAATGGGGCATGCTCCTGGTATGGGCGGACCAAGGTCCCTAGGTCCTGCCGACCCTCAACAGCAATTAACCAGCCCATACCCCTAAGGATGGCACGCTTGTCAAGGAAAATAATATGCTTCTTAGGCTGCCAGAGTGCAGGGGGAATAGGGAGCCGAGAAATCGTTGCAGTGGCAACGAGGACTGCTGAACACTCGATGCCGTGATGCGAAAAATCTGCCATCCTCGGCAGAGAAGGGCAGATGGTTGTTTGCGAAACATCGATCAGGAAGGTCTCTGCCGCCACCTGTTTGAACTCATCTGATGACCGAACCATTTCCACATCAATGTGGAGAGTGCGAGGCAAGCCATCTGACATCACATGAAAAGAAGGGCCAGGAGGTCCAGTAAAGACTGGACAGGGGATTTCCCACCCAAGTGCACTCTCCAAGAGATGCTCGAAGGTGGTCATTGGCGGTAGAACACGACCAGCCGGCACGATGAAAATGGCCATGCCATGCTCAATGTCTTCAATGCCGTCGTGAGGCATAAGGCGGTCGGCAAGGTACACTCGGAGGCCAGGGGTGTCGGGTATAGCCGTTTGAAGGAGGAGCGTGGCCCTGCTTAGCCTGGGCGGGAGTGTCGCCGCAAAAAGCCGGTTATCAACCAACCTAGCATCAATTAAGACACAGCAGAGCTCCGTGAGCCACTCCGGAAATGCCAGAACCGCCCCAAAAACCGTGTCCGGTTGTGGATGTACTGGGATCAGGCAATTGAAGTTAAGAACATCTCCATCGAGTCTCGCTTCATCAATTTCACCGAGAGCGTCGTCGACAGAGCAAGGAGCATGCAGCCAAAGCTGGATAACTTCTTGCCTAAATTGTGGCGAAAAGACTATAAAGCCTGCATGCATAAACTCCCTATGAGCTGGCTCCCGTAGACCAAGCAAGTCATGAGAGTCAGGGCGAGGCCCTTCCTCCCTCTCATACCTGCGAGGCTCTTCGGCATTACCGCGATCCTGATGATCAGAATCATGAGAAGTGGAGTGCAGCTGGGGCGGTCCTGGATATCGATCCGCACACGAAAACCTGTGAAGGGGCGGTTCTGGAGAGGCCTTGGCGTATGCAACCCCAATCGTACATTGGTTGGATACACAAACCTGGTCATGGTCCCGGGGAACACCGGAAATAACGATATCAAAGCCAGGCAGAACCTTAACATCAAGAGTGCGAAGGACTACCCCCAAGTCAATCCAGCCCTCAGAGCAGTAGATGTAATACGGACTCTTGCCAGCACGCCTACCGTCTAGAAAGACGAAGGCACCAGTGTAAGGACCGGGATGATCCAAGCAAGGCCTGGGCTCAGCAGCCAACACACCTCGAAAGACGTGGCCCATGTGCGCTAGACTACCCAGAGAACTTTGGGACCCGGGGAACCCAAAGTGCAGCTCGCCTGGCAGATTGGAAAAGGCTTCCGAAGCGGCGTTAAGCAGGGCTGGCCCTTTCGTCTCTCCTGTGATTATGCGTGTGACATGGCTACGCAAGGCCATCCAATAAGAGGATGGTTTCTCTGCGTATATCTGCGAAGGTTCCTGACACCAGAGGTCATCGCTGGAAATCCAGTCTCCTAAACGTGGTGTGGGGTCTGGCCTACAGTTCACAGGGACAAACTTGAAGACATCACCTGACGAAGCCTTGACAGTTTGTCCAGCACAGAGAGGGCATGCGCTGTCTGGGGCAAAGACCACCCAGTCCTCAGGCGCGTGGCGAGCTGCGGCCCGTCTCAGGTCCTCAAAAGAAACCTGAGCACAGTCTATAACCGAATAGACGGGCCCATACCAACAGGAGAAGTCAAGCACATACATCACCTGACCAGTGTTGTGAAGCCAATCAGGCGCACGAAGGACGGTGATGTACTCACGAGCAACCTGCGGGAAAACCCACTTTAAATCACTACTGCAACCCGAACCCAAATGCTCGGAGATCTGACAGAGCAAGGTGTCCGAATCGGTCGGACGGGGACACGAGATCCTGATCTTTTCAGCGGGAAACCCCGGGCTTAGCACTACACAGTGTGCAAAGACCTCGTTTATGGGACGCAGATCGGATGCAACGGAGCTAAAGTCACTGGCAGCGAGGGTTGCATTTCTTTCAGTCAACTCATCAAACACAGGATGGGCTGCTTGCTGGCCTCGCAATATCTCAAGCTGCAGCAACAGATTAGTGATTAAAGTGGCAGTAGGCTCCGGCACAGCCCAAACAGGCACAGGAAGCGAATAGAAGCAAACGAGCAAGAAGCAGTTGAACAAACCTGCCGAGGCCCCGGAAGGCCGCCTGCTCCTTTTGCCACTGCATCGTATCTTCTTATCCGCTGAAGCTGGACAACCAATCTGCCCAAGAGGCAAAACCAAGTCAAGCCTGGCCCCGAACGAAGGAAATCGAAGGAGCCAACCAAGTGGGGAGGCGCGACCTGGAAGCTTGCCAACGATAAGTCCAAATAGACTTAGTGCAAACAGAAGCCACAGAGCTCTGCATAGTGGCACGAGGAATGCAGCAAGCCGCAGCAAGAGTCTCAAGCTAATGGAGCCAGACTCCAAGCCATCCTTACAGTGGAACCCATTATTCCCTGGTAGACACCCCAGAGCCACCGATGTGTCTTTTTGGCACCCAGGAAAAAAGGGCTGATCACTAGAAAGATCAAGGCAGCCAAAAAGGGCGCCATTGTGATCTAGAGGCGGGGCCTCCCAGACTAACACACCAAGAAGGCATGTAGCTGGAAAGGCGGAGGAAGACTCGCCTCTCCTAGACTGAAATGCACAAGCCCAGTGCATCCAATCATAGTCGAGACTAGCGAAAAAAGGGGGAGGCTGAAGTCCAATACGAGGAAAGACAGGGCGTCCCCAAGTCCGTGCTCCCCTAACCGACACACCAACGGGGCGTGTGGCAGAGGAATCAAATAGAGAAAGGTACGAGCCTGAGAGGAAAGCAACAAACCAATGCTCCCTCTCACAGCCCGGACCCTCAGAAAGCAAAACTTGGCCGGGGGTGTTCTGAAATGCAGAAACAGAAGGAGCTGCCCTCATTATACACTGTACATGGGCAAGAAAAAGGGCTGATCCCTCATGCCGCTCAGAGAGAGATATGCCATCAGCTGTCCAAACTGCGCCGGAACAAGTGCCTTGCCCGAGGTGCTGCACAGCACAACGCATTGACCCATACAATGCAGAAGGGCTTGGGCTCCCAAGGCGGCAGTCATGTCCCAGGCAATTGACAGTGCATGGCAGAACTCTCAATGCTACTCCATATTGGAAAAGCCTGGAGATGTAGCACGAGTGAGGTCGTCGTCGTCGTCTAGCCGAATTTCTGGAACAGCTCGAACCTCGGCACCCGGCTTGGGCCCCTCCCCCGGGTTTAAGGTGGAGCACTTCGGAGGTCGTAGGCTGAAAGGATGAATAGCGGAGCCTCTGTCCGCACGCTTCGCTGCAAGTCGCTCCGCCAAGTCCAAACTTGACGGAGAAGGAGGCTCTTTGACCATGGGCGGAGCCATTGCACCAGGGGGCGGCATAGGACCGACTGCACCTGGATCCGGCGGGGCTGCAGGGCCGACACCGGTAGTAGCCTCTGGCTTGCTCGCTGGTGGAAGTCCGGTATTCTCTGTCGAACGTGGGGCTTCTCCACCAGCACCAAGGTTGTGTGTCGCACCCGGAACTGGACTTGTATGCATGTAGGGATTGGGTGGATGAGCGGCTGTCGGGACATCCGTCGAGTAGGCAGGGGCAGCACCACGTGGTAGACCCGGAGGGACATTGGCTTGAGGATCCTGAACCCGAAGTCCGGGAAATGCACCAGTCCCATTCCCTGCAACCGCCATCGCCTCCCTGTAAAAGGCTGAATACTCTTCTTGTGTCGCCGGCCTCTGAACAAGGCGTTCCCACTCCTCGTCCATAGGCTCGTCGTCCCTGGCCTCCTCCGCAACCAGTGCTGCCGGGCCGTTGTTGACCAGTGTCTTGACACGCTCGGCTGCCTTGTTGCCAGCCTCGGCCGTGAGGAGCAGGTCCTTCTCGATGCGTGCGACATCCGCCTCGAAGAGGCGACGCTGTTTGCCGAAGTTCTGTCGCTGCTCCAAAACCCATTGGTCCCACTGCTTCTCTCGAAGCTGCCTCTCGCTCTTTAGCTTTCGGATCTTGGCGTCTGCCTTCCTCGTCGCTGTCAGAGCACGCTGGACAGCAACCATCAAGGGAGGTCCCTGACCGTCCATCTCCGCAGGTGCGTGCCAAGGGGCAATGCCTGTAGCAGCAGTGCTTTGGGGCTTTTCCTTGAGGACAACCTTGTCGTACCTTTGGGCCTGAGCTTTGGGCGATAACGCCCAGGCACCAGACCAGTAACGAGAGCGTGAGGCCTGATACGCCTCCCATTCTTTCCACTCTTTGTCCTTCCACTCCTTCTGGCGAGGACCCATATGGCGCAGTTCGCGATACTGCGGGCGGCTGTGATGCCCTTGGAGAAGACGAAGGTCTTGTACCAAGGGGCTCGAACCCACTCTACGGTGGGACCAGACCCGTATACGGGCCTTGGACCGCTGCTTTCGGTCCTTTCTATGCCAGGCCGGCGAAGAACGAACTCTTCGTACGCCTATGGCTAGATAAAAAGCGTGCGCTAGTGGCACTGGGGGATGGCAATGCTACTCCTGCCGTAGCTCGATCCAAACCCTACACATATATATATATACATATAAGACACTACAACTGGAATCGCGTACGACACAGATGTGAAAGAATCTAGGTTATGGCTGCTACATTCATCTACATGCCCTGTAGTACAACGCCGCGCCTTTGCCCGATGAAGTTGCGTTCATATTTAGAACTGTGGTGAGTGCATATAGGGCTCCTGCGGGATTCGGTGAGGGTTTAGTTGGGTTTGTTTAATGGTGAGACTAGTCATCAGAGGCCCACACCGTCCGGAAGCACTCATGAGACGAGAGATAGGACAGGCAGGCTTCCTGGACGACGTAGAGTGCTTTAACCTAAGGAAACGTGTCAGGCAGTGACGGATGCATGAGGGTTGCTTCGATGTGTTCCTGCAGCAACAGCAATATCATCAGGCTAGTCGCAACATGTCCAAGCCGTCGACCCGAAAAGTCAAGACCTATATGCAACTCGAGTATCCCTGGCTGTAACTTTGAATTCCCCCCTGACATATAACGCCGGCTATGCACAGTGCAAGGACATTTACCAGCCTTTCAACAGTCCTGAATATGCAGGGGCCTGACAACGCAGACGCCGAGCATCAGATGTTCGTTGCCGTGGCGGCGAGGAAGGCAGCAGGCAAGGTTCGATCTGAACTGTAGAGAAAAGTGCATAAGGATTGCAATCGGCATGTGATTACCAAATATTGGTTTAGGGCTTTAGGGTTTAGGGTTTAGGCTTTAGGCAAATATTCAGACTTCTATATTTGCACAGTTGAATCCTCAATTCCCAAAGCCTTCAAGCGTGCTGCTGCCAAACCGATCAGGCCATCATCGTCGCGGAGCACAGCTGTCGAAGACGTGACCACTGGGCCAGGGACATGATGCAGAAGTGCAAGATCTGCACCCCGCGGGTGCTCTGCACATTCGGCACTCGAGGCAACGCGCCACGAGTGTGCAAGCGTTGATACAGACTTCCCATGTGCCAGCCTTCGTCCGAAACCTTCCCAGAGCTAGACCGGCGGTCACTAGGCCGCGAGGCTCGCAAGAGGAATCTTCTTCAAGCGCCCCAGCATAGTTGAGCTTCTGGGAAGATGTACCATAGACATGTGGGAGTTTCCGAAGATAAGGGGGTACCTTATTTTGGGGTCCTCATAATAAGGATCCTACTATTTTGGGGGGTACCTATACTAGGGTACCCTATTTTCGGAAACCCCTATGGTCGAGGAGGAAGATGAAGAGAGTGAAGAGAGATGTGACGATGTTGCGCTGTCCTCCACTCGGTTTGGGTGCCATGGAAGTCTCACCTGGTCAGACGAGTTCCGGAAGTGAGGCAGAGCCTTCACGATCCGACAAAGCTGAGCCAATATGCCAGTTTATGATCTGGTAATGTATAAGCTACTATGATCTACTGTAGTACAGTGTCGTATAGTGTAGTATAGTGTACTATACACATTGTATGATATTGTTGCAGAGGTCCGGTGCTACAGGCGCAAAAGAGCTGTCATGTCAAAGCCCTGGCAAGCCTGCAGATCGCTGTTTAGGAGTTTAGGGTTTTAGGGTTTAGGGTTTAGGGACTGAGGCTGCCATGCATGGCGTAGTAGTAGCGTGGGGTACTTTACTCTCTGTATAATCCCAAAGGTTAGTCTTTAGTTCTCCATAATACTGGACAAGTACGAAGGGCAATATCCTAAACCCTGTGCCCTAAACCCCTATTCCATAAACCCATAAACCCATAAACCCTAAACCCAGAAATCCAAAACCCTAAACCCATAAATCCTAAACCCTAAACCCCTAAACCCCTAAAGCCCTCAACCTACGGACTGCACCATGATCTTGCCAGCTGGAGAAGTGCTTCAACCGCCAGAGAAAAGCTGGTCACGGCCCAATGGGGATACCTTAATATACAATCTACAACTAGGTTCCCCAGCAGAACCCTTTTGCCCTTTTTACTTTGGGGCCGCCCTGTTAAAACCGAACAGTAGGAAAAAGGATTACGGGGCTACTGGGGAACCTGGACAAGACATTGGTTTAGGGTTTAGGGTTTAGGGGACAAATTGTACAATATAGTAGAGACATAGATGTGTGTATATAGTCTACGCTGCAGAAGGCTGGTACACCGCATTCTCATTGGTCTTTCCTGCCCTTGCGCAGGTCTCCGAAAAGTTTGGGCACAGCCAGGTGGGGCACAGGGGCTTGTGATCTCATCCTCCCCCCAAACCCAAAAGCTCCAAACCATAATATGGGTAGTTCTCTAAATTAGGGTACCCCTTTTCGGTCCCCAATATACACCCTTATAGCAAGGACCCTCCCTTTGGGGGGGAGGTTCAGGTCTTCCGGGGCTTAGGGGATCTTTCCTGCTAGGGCCTTGCAGCAGATTTCGCACAAGTTTTGGGGGTTCCTTTTAGGGTTCCTTAAAGGGACCTAGTAGGGTTTCTATAGAGGTTCCCTAAAGGGCTCTATAAGGGGTACTATAAGAGGGTAGTTCTCTAAATTGGGGTCCCTTTGTGGGGGGTCCTTTTTGTTTATGGGTGCCGTAGTATATCGGGGACTTAAAAAGCGACCCTAATTTAGAGAACTACCCACGTAGCGCCAGGTTACCCCTTCCTCTCCAACAGCTAAACCCACCACACCGGAGGCCCTTCTTTAGCCTAGGGTTTAGGGTTTAGGCGTTTAGAGGTTTAGGGGTTTAGGGGTTTAGAGGGTTTAGAGGGTTTAGGATTTAGGGCTTTAGGGCTTTAGGTGTTTAGGGTATACCTGCCACCGAAAAGACCTACCTTTTAAGGAACTATTTCTAGAAACTCTTTTTTCGGAACCCTAAAAAGGTAGGTATTTTCGGTTACAGGTAGAGTTTAGGGTTTAGGGGTTTAGGGGTTTAGGGTTTCTTACACTAGTTGTTGTCTTCTTAGGGGTTGAGGGGTTTTTTCGGATTTAGTGTTTAGGGTTTCCTAAACCCTAAACCTTAGGGGTTTAGGGGTT
>CAJNJA010015252.1:29765-70565 GCA_905231915.1 Symbiodinium necroappetens | reverse complement strand
CCACGTATGACGGCTGAGGCGATCTCATGTCTCTTGCTGCTTGCAAGATGTTTGGCACGTGCAACATGGAATGCCGATCAGCTTGCGATACGGAAATGTCAAACATGTTTGACTTGAAACTGGCATGTGATCGTCCCAGCCGTTGCAAGACAAGGTCATGCACACCAACCACGTATGACGGCTGTGGCGATCGCATCTCTTGTGCTTTCTTGCCAGATGTTTGACATTGTTTGACTATGCATGCAAATGGAATGCCGACCAGCTTCGCATGGGCATTTTGGTACGTGTTTCCATAGCACCACATGATGACGCCTACAGCATGGAATCCCCGATAACATGAGAATCAAGCATCGAGCCTGGTATGCATGGAACTGGTGGTCCATTTTCCAGTCGAAACAGCTGCAAGCCAAGTTGGCCAAACACATTTGGCCCGGAAGTGTAACTAGTGGACTAAGTCGGGTTCGCCAGCATCTGTGTCATGCACAAGAACCCCGTATGACGGCTGAGCCAATGCTGCAATGCAACCAGATGCTTGATGCATGTTGTCAACGCCGGGCAATCTGTCATGGACTGGCCTTGCCACAAGGTAGTGTCAAGCATGCCTTTGCCCGGAATTGGAGTAATTATGAAAGGATGTGTCTGTGGGGGTCGCAGATGATGCATCGGCCTGATCTTGCCAGCAAGATGATTGTCCTGAGTGATAGTCCACTACTACGTAGATGACTTGAAATGCCCGCGCGCTTATTTATCGTAGCTCTTTCAGGTAGGTAGAACATCAAGCATCATTGGCCGTGCGTGTGTACTTGCAAAATCTCCGAACCGGCTCAGCTAGCGACACTTATGCGCAACTTTAAGCATCACGAGAAGTTGATGGAATTCTCTAGTGATGGGCCATTGTGCAAGAGACTTCGTATTTTTTCCGGCAGGTCCCCGCGGAAGTCCATCCCCCAAGAGCGAGTGGATCCCAGCATGGGCCCAGAGCTCGACGGGAGCAAAAGGGATGCAGCTGAGCCCAATCGGCAACACCATCTCCCTAAGGTTCCGGAAGCGGCGCTGGCTTCCTGACTGCAAGGTGTCGCAAGGGCTCTTTGGAGAGTGCCATTGAGTAAGTTTCATATACGGAATGCCTGACACTGTGCTTCCTACTTCGTTTCTCACTTCATCCCGCGCTCTGATCATAATGCTGCGAGAAGCTAATCACATGTAAGCCATGCCATTGTCCACACTACGGGCTGGACAGGAGTGGCTCAGCCACGCCGCGCTCTCCGGATCCCGAGCCAGAGGATCGGCCAGTCATCGACCATCATTTTCAAGCAGCTTCCTTGGCTCCGGCTACCCTCCGCGGATGGTTCTTATTGGCTTAGATACCTCAATAGAAGCGCACAGCCCTGGACACACCAAAGCTTGCAGACTCGCCCATACCCTCTTGTCCGGACTGAAAAGGCTTGCAGTCACACTTAATGGCCGTTTGCTACAAAAGAAGCGTGTTGCCGTTCAGATACGTACCATGAATGCCTCGAGCTTAATGCTTGAACAGGAGGGTATCCTTAGGAAAGGGTTGGATTCCTCGGCGCATCTGAAGGACTCCAAGTACAAGCAGCGACGCGAGGAGCGGTGCCGGCAGAGTCAGGCGTCGGGGGATCTGCCATCGGCAACAAAGATGATGAAGACCAGTCATTTTCGCATTTTTGCAACGCGCATGGCTCCCATGGCTCCCGCTGCCCTGTGAAACTCCAGGCATTTCGCAAGTGGCTCCGCAAGCAGCGGGCAAAAGGCAAAGAAAGCCCAAGCCCAGGCAGCACTCATCCGATTTTTGTCGAATTTTGGCTTCGCCAAAGGTAGCACGTCTTTGAACACAGGGAGGGCTGTGGAATGCTTTGGAGAGGTGTGTGAGGTTGCGAGCATCATCCCCACGCCAGCCTTGCCTGTTTCCGCCGTCTCCTTCAGGCAGCAAAGATGGCGACACACCCGAGCACAGCCCAATCTTGGAGGAAGAGATTCTGAGAGTGATTTGAGCGTGGCTGAAAGCAAGAGCTGTCGTGGCTTCCAGTAGACGCCGATGCGTAGTCGGTCCGTCCCCTCACCGCAGGAACCGTCTCCGAGCTGTGCCACGGAGTATTGCGTGCGGTGCTCGACTCGTGGGGAGGCATGTTCTGTTGCAGTGCAGCACAGCCCGCCTTCCTCGATGGCAAATTTCGTGTAAGGAGGACTCGGAGCAGACGCCGGCTTCTCGCATGAACGAGCTGCTAGGATGCAACTACTTTGGACTGTAAGTCGGTTCCTCCAAGCTTCTTCGAGCCTTAAGCCTCTTGTGCGAACGAGGTCCCGGGATGCGTCGTCTCCAAGCCCTAGGCAACCATTGGGCCGGGTGCAGAAGCCGAGACCTTCGCAGCCACTGGGCTGAGAATCGCATGGTCGAGAGTCCCGAATCGCCTGTCTTGCTTCGTCCAATCCCATTCTGTGGGTCCACGAAGCGCGACGAAGCGCGAAGCCACTCTATGTCCCATTGACCGGATGAGCCGAGGATTCGCCAGGAATGGAGGACCTCGTAGCGTAGCTATGGTCTACCAGCGGAAACCTGGATAAGCACAAGGCCGCAGAAGCCCAGCAACACATCATAACATCACAGTCCATCCTGTTTCGCTGCTTCCCTTACCCTTCCACGATGCAGGACAGAAATCTACTGTCCTGGATTTCCTGTCATGACCGTTGAGGACGTTCACCGACTCACGTGGTCAGACAATTTCAGACAGGCTTTTGACAGCGGTTGCACAGAGCAAGGGCAGGTTTGGGTGTGCATGTTGCATTTCATACCATAGTTCTGCAAAAGCAGGTAACTGCCTGCATATTGGGCTCAGGCTCAAGTCAGGTCTGGTCTAAACGGCAGGGCCCGCGCAGCCCCGGTCACCTGTGGAGTCGCCGGGTCGTTTCGCGTGTGCAGGTTGTGCCTCACTCTTCGGATTTGTTTGCACATGCGATGTCGCGCAGAAATGTCGCAGAGTGACTACCAGATGCTCGGGGGAGCAGCCTCTCACGCTCGTGAGCCTTGGATACTGCATCCCAAAGCCAAACTGTGGTTTGAGTAAACCTTTGGTCCTACAGAGCCTGGAGGGGCCTGGACGACAGCAACACTCCCCTTCATGATTGCATTGTGCAGCACTTGGACTGTGCGGCAGGAGTCCGCAGCTGGACTCGATGACACAAGGCAGCGTAGTAGCGAGCAGTGTTTTTGATGCAGAGGTTGATTTAGTGCTGTTGCTCGTGTCAAGGCGCTCGGCAACGCTCCGGCCTCAGGACTCATACAGGCAGGGGCGTTTGTGGAAGTTTCAAAAGAGCCAAGGAACCGAGCACGGTCGAAAGATGTCCATGCATCGGAGGCCAAACCACAATGACTGCCTCATAGTATGCCGACTTAAGTTCATTCCGGCCCAGTGTTTGCGGGTCTTATGCACAAGTTGGTTGCCATGTCGAGCCGGCGAGGGAAAGAGCTTTTTCAAGAAACGAGAAGTCTTCATGGCCTGCCAGTCCGAAGAGACACCTTGCGGACCAGCGGACTTGGGAGGGACGCCGTCCGACACTCCGCTGCAGGCCGGAGTTGACTGAGGCTGAGGTGTGCAGAAATACGTCGACACGACGATGTAGCCGTAGTCGCCTGAAAGCGCAAGAACGTGCTGTAAGGCTATAAGTGGATTCGGCTTTTGGAGCTTCGGACGCTGAGAGGCGCTGTGGCAGCGCCCGGCTCCGGAACGGACGGCATCGAAGGACATGGTGCCGCTGGCCCGGACCCAAGGTTTTTCTCTGCCGGAAGCGACGCTGCCAAGCCTTTCACCTTCTTGGATGGGCGTACGACGGAGGCCAGCATCGATCTGGGAGCCAAGGCTCATCAATACCATCATTATGGTCACAGTTCCTTGTAAGCCACTGTCTGCAACAGCAGCGTGTACTTGCTCCACAACGTGGTGACAAGTAGCTTCCCATCTTCCCTGCTCGCCTTGTTGCCCACTGTTATTCTCCATAATATGAGTTCAGTAAACCCTGTAGCAGTCACAACAGAATTGCGTTTGCTGCCTGCTTCAAGGGAGCACGATTGCAGGCCTCTGCCGTCAACGTGTCCAGTGACTTTGCAGAGGCGAGGAAGCTTTCTCATGTAGATTACCCGTTGTCGATGCTTCCTCGAACTCTACAGTAGCCGTAGCCTAGAGAATTGAGATGCGAGATTGGATGTCAGGGAGAGGCGCAGCTTCAAAGTTCGAAGTGCCCATCGACCCTCGGATGTCCCGCACTCAGATGTCGTTTCCGAGCCGCCTTGTCGAGTGATCGAATCTGCCTGAACACTACGACAGAGCAACAAGTCCGGACCTTCGTGGGGATGACAGAAATAAAAACGTAATGGAGAACTGTGCAGTTCTGGACCCCATCACCATCAAAGGCCCGAGGGCCCATGCTTCAGGTCCTTCACCCAAGACTTGCGAGGCTCTGCAGTTTGCAATCTTGTTCGCGCTGCTGTGACGCACTGTGCATTGGTTGAAGAAGCTGATGGACAGATAGATCCGCTGCGTTCATGATACTTGCAGTGTCAAGTGTACAGTCGGGCCAATTTTTCGTTTTCTCGAGCAGGTGCTTCCCAAAGGCGACGAGTCTCAAGGCGCTCCCTCTCAGCCACGCGCAGTCAGACTTAGGGCCCACTGACTGAGCTCTGGAGGCGTTCGAAAGTGCACCTTGGACGACTCCAAGAAGAGCGTCAGCCCGGGCCCTGGCCAAGGGAGGTTCAGGGAATCACAGGGCCCTGCATTTGCACGAGCTTGTCACTCCATGGCTGCTCACAGGCATTGGCGACAGGATTGAGGGTATCCGTGCATGCTTGGAGGCCGGGTCATGCCCGTTGCCCCATGTTGCCACCAGCTGTCTTAAAAGCTTCTCGGCCAGTCGATGAATCCTGAGGTTTGCTCTTCGGGGCTTCTGTGCATGATGTGCCTAGTCTCGGATGGATCTCGAATGATGTTACGTTTCATTAGGCGCAGGAGCCGCTAGCAGGAACAGAGTAGGTTCCCCCCATTGGGAGTCATGAAGACTTTGATCTGGCTCAAAGCTGCCACAGGCAAGGATGGGAACCCAGCGCTTCCAGGACGGCCTCCGAGCGTTACAACTGTGCAGTCACTTGTTCAACAGTACCGCCTGGATCTGATCGGAGAGACATTACTTTGGTGCATGACTTTCTGCTGGTGGAAGTTCTGCGCCCACCCTGCAGAAGCTGTACAAGAGTCTGACCAAAGATGACGCTACTGCAGGGATCCCAGAGTTGGCTTCCGCCTTTGACAGATATGCGTCTCAGCACGACTGCGTTGACTAAGTACATCACATGATCCGGACATGAATTGCAAACGCCTGAACAAGACTTGCAGGTGCACGGTCCGGGCAGATCCCCACTGACATACTACTTCGGGAGACTGTCCAGCCCCGCTTCTGGCCGGCCTAGGTCAACAGCCTCTCCGGCGCCGCAGTTCCTTGGCCAGGGCCTCAAAGCCTTCGCCGCCGGGCAGGGGTGGTAGTGCCCTGGCCGTCAACATGGCAATGCATCACTCACACTCTTTGCCCAGGTATAAACACATAAGTGCATGTTGTATGTGCATGCCTGTGCAAGCCATGCTGAAGAGGCAGTATACAACACCGGATAGGAACACGACCATGCCTCGCCCCCGCTGCTTCAGCGTCCTGATTATCTTGTTCGTTGATTAGTGCCTGCAGGCCTCGAGATTCGTCAATGTTCCTTCCCGAAGACATTGACGAGGTCACCATTCATTGCGAACGTGTGCACGAAGATGGGGGGTGTATTTGCACAATGCGTTGCGTCGCATGCGTTGCGAGCAGGCTTTCAGTGAGGCGACGACAGCGTTGGACCGGCATGTTTGGCACGACCACGCAAGGAGGAGGTTTCGTCCATGTCTTTCCGCTGGAGTCCAAGAACAGGCATGGCAACGGTCTTTTCTTGCAGGTCTGATGACCTCAACTCCTTAGTGCCTTTGGTGGCGAAGCTCGTGGCATGTGAGCAAAGCTACTTCAGCTGAGTATTGGTGAGTCTAGGGATCGCCAGTCAGAATAGCCCCGTGGGCTCTGCCAGAAGCCCAGCGTACATAGCCGCTATGTGATAGCGTCACTTGCATTGTTGTTGCTTTGTGTAGGAATTCCCCTGTTGGTCATCCCGTGGGTGTAGGGATCCATCTTGTGAGTGGAGAACCATCATGGCAGTTGTTGTGCATGGGGGTTGCTTCGGCAGCTGCAGTTCTTTGCGTTGGCTGTGTCCTCGCATCAGGGACGACTCGGGGTCGAAGAAAACTCAACCTGGGCAGGGCTCCAGGTTCGGAATTCTGTGTGGCAGCAGAAATCAATGTAGCTCGTCCTTGTTTGCATGGCCTTGGCCAAAAGGGTGAGGCATTTTACGTTTTGCTTTAGAGGTAGCCAGTGCTGTTGCCCCACAGTTCTAAAATTCCAACGGCTTTCGAGAAAAGAGAGGCTCGCTGTTCCTCAACACTACTTTTGGCGTGAAGTTGGGCAATGTCGGGGAATGTGCGGGTTGCTTTCTGCAACTCTCAATCCAATTCGATGGAGATTGCATCCTGACGAATTCGATGCACGCCCGGAATTTTCTCGTGTCTGGTTCCGTGCTCAGCCAGAGTTGTCAGTGTTGAAGCAAGAGCATTTCGAAGTTGTGCAGGATCGGCTATATGATCTCACGTCACACGCCAGTACTGGAATTGGTTGCCGCAGGCAAACTGTACAAATGGCCCAGCATGCTGCAGAAGGTCGTAACACGACCTTCGAGCGCTGGACGTCCCGTAGGAGGACACTAATGCACCTGGCCATGTTTGCAACAGGCCGAGCTGTACTCTGACCCAGAATGTCAAAACTCCACCGCCATGTGTAAGCATGTTTCATAGCGGTTTTTGCAAACATGTGCTCAAGTTTGGGGAGAGCACCAATACGTTTCAGCTCAATCCACGCTTCCAGATCTGCACCTAGCCAAAGCCACTCTCCAAACTACTAGAGCTTAGATCGTCTCACAAAAGTTGTCTGGGGCGGGCCCGCATCAGCACGATGGGCTGGTGATCAAAAAGTCGCCATGCAAGTCGACGCATGATAAGATGCTTCCACATCATAAGAATATGGCACTTCCCCACATTCAGGAAGTAAGCGAAAGCCTGATAATGCCAATGAGCACTAGGCTGAATACACCCCTGCACTTTTGCATGGCCTTCCTTCCCACGGATGCATCATGTCAACCTCTCACAGCGTTTGCAGCCTTTTTTTAACAAGTCCACCGGCTGAAAGCTGCGCAGATTTCTGCGAGGTGCAGATGCCGCACTACTCGGACTTACAGTCCTGGCTGGGTGGAATGATCGAGATCCTGGTGCTGGGCTTAGCGACAGCAACGGTTTCTACTCGTAACACATGCGTGGTCCCCAGCCTGTAGTGTCCACGTCCGAACCGGCCATGAATCAGGCCATGAACCCCCAAATGATAACCCTACAACATCCGGTAACAACCGAAAACCTCTCCGCCTCCCGACACCGCAAGAAGAAGAATAAGACAGGGCTTGCATTTTATTGCTCACCAAGAGAAAGCTCTCACACGGACTGGTGCGGGCAAAAAGAACAGACTCCACGGATCCCGCTCCCCCCAGAAGCACGGCTCGATGCCGGGCAGCGAGCCAAGAAGGATGAGGAGGAAGCTAAGGGCACCAGTGCCAAGAGCAAGGCGGCAGCAGCATGTTCGAGCTTGCCCTGGACAAAGCCTCCAATAGAGGTTTGGATGGAGGGGTGACACAGCCACCGGTGGCGACCCACACATCCAAATCTCGACGCTCTGTTTTGGCAGCTCACGAGGTGGAAGTAGCCCAAACAGATGCATGCCCCCCGCTGCAAATTCTTGACACGCTCGTGAGAGAGAGAGAGAGAGCGCGTTCTGGGCCTGATAATCGTGGCCCAAGTGATGTGTCGAATGCAACCGCTCGGAGCAGTTAGTGCTCCACAAGACGACCATTAGGGGAGCGTTGGCATATCTGGTGTAAATGATTCTTGGAGAACGGTTGCGACACGCGACAGGAACTAAGCTAATTGAGGGCCGACAGACATGCACATCCTCTGTCTAGGCCCTGGGCTCTAGGCACGGATCGTCAGATCGTGGCTATTGCCAGCGCCTAAAAGCGGCAGGACATTGACAAGTTCGATTTGCCGTGCTGTGCACACCAGCACTCCCGCCCACATGCCGAATCAGCAGCACTACCACCAGTCACTGGCCCGCATGCCATTCATTGAAGCACAAGCCTTCTGGAATGACCTCACAGCCGCACAGCGACGCAAGAACAGGCGTAAGGGCACCCACCATTCGATACTGAACTACGAGGATGGTCCGAAACCCTCGAAGCCCGAAGCCAAAGTCTCAAGCCTCTGTGTGTCAGTGTAAGCGTCAGGGCCCAACGCCTACGGCCCCGAAAGCTTCGGAAACAGATGCTGACTGCGGTTATCCTGTGAACAGCATTAAAAGGTGCAGTTCTCCTTTGGACTTTCCGATTATAACGCAGGCAGTGGTTGTGAATTCTTGGCGTATGCTCAGCAAGCAGCGAGAATCCAAGACGGGCCCGTGCACGAGTCGAGCTGTTGTTCAGACTGACACTTGCTCATACTTGCACCGCCTTTCACCCTCGGACTGTGCTGTTGAGCTTTGTTATTCTTTTGCAGTTCTTCGCGGACTACCTGCTGTCCTTCACTGGACTCAGCTTGCTTCGGAGCATGGTGCTCAAGGTGCGGGACTGTCGCTAGCCTCTCGTGGCTGTATGTGATTGTAGAGTTGTTTGTGAGCACAGGTTGATGAAAAGATCAATGAGATCAAGGAGAAGGTGGAGATGAAGGCCTTTTCGAACTTGCGTAGCGGGGCGGGGCCAATGTCTACAGGCATGCGCTGCATGAGTGTTTCGTTACATGTTCCATTCACCTTGTCACCAGGTGCTGGGTTCGTCGTCCAGTGTGGCACGAGAATCGCAGGCCGATTTCTCAAGCAGAGAACGATGGCGACAACAGGGGTTCCATGCTGCGGCGCTTTCATCCTTTGATGCTTGGGATTGCAGGCTGCTGGGGCGGAATTAAGACAACGACGAAAAATCGACGAGGCAGGTAACAGTGCTCTGCTCTCAAGCCCCAACCTGCCAATGCTGACTGAATTTACCACCTGATACAGGTAGAGGAGGCAATGGATCTATGAATTCTGTTCTCCCTGCTGAAAAATTGATGGTATCTTGGATTCGATATAGATCGGGATCGATCCGTATGAATCAGCCACAAGACGTAACAACAATACTATTGAAGATATACCTTGTTCGAACTACCACCTATCATTAAGATTCATTCGGATTCGGGTAATCGATGAGAAATGGAAATAAAGGTATCGAGAAAGGTGAATTCAGAAATATGAAATTTCTATTTCAATATTTTCTTTTGTAATATCTTTCTCTATCTACTAAAAATCTAAAAAAATATCATATAAAGGCAAGAAAATGCTAAAAAAATATGATATATTTATAAGTCTATTTCTAATATTTAAAATCGATTTCGTTGTTTGGATTGGTGGAAGCTTGATTTTTAGATAGGTTATTTCGAAATTATAAGAGATAATTATTAGTAAGTAAATATTATCTAGATAGATATATTTATTAAATAAGATTTCAAGAAAAAATAATTTAATATTTTTATGAGAGATTTATTTCTAATAACTTTTGATTTAATTTTAATTATATTTACAAAATTATTTTCGCGATTCTAAATATTCTTAATTTGAAATTTTCGATTTCGAAAAATTTAATTGAAATATTGAAAGCAATATTAATTAAATTTTAATAATATTTTTTATTAATAATTCTTCTTATAATTCGTCTATATAATTATGTATATACTCTCGGCCGCTTTTCTATGAGCGATCCTTAATATAAACGAACTATCGTTCTTCGATGATTTTTTTTATTCGCTCTAATTGAGAAATAGAGCACGACTCTTTTTTTAATTCATACTATTTTATCTATTTTAGATATTCTTTTTTCTCTTCCGAGCTATTCTTGCCCACCGCTCTTAACCTTTCACATATACACACACACGCTCCTTTCGATTCCACATTACTCACTCTCTCGCCCGAAACTTTACGATACTTTTCGACATACCTTCACTTACACTCCCATAACATATGTCGACACGCTTTTACCTATAACTTGGAAGCCCATATTTATGTCTAAAATTACGATATTAGATAGATTATACGATAGATGCAAAAAATCTTCAAATTATTTTACCATTTTATAAAGAATTAAAATTTAAAATAAAAAATTTAGAATAAATTATATAATATTTCGTTTTCTTTTTTATTTCTACTATTATATCCAGAGAGTCTAATATGAACGATTATCAAAGCCTCTTTTTAATCCGTTGACCCTATTAAATCCTTGCGCGTGTATGGTGCGCGTAACTTCCGCGGAGCCAATTGTCCCTTACGCGCGGGCCCTTGGGTCAGCTCTGAAGCTTTAAGCCTTCCACATTTCAAGTCTTGCGCAGGACTGAAACCCAAGTTTCCTGAGATTCTCTTCCGTGCAAGCGATTTGCGACATAGCGTAGGGCTAGTGACCTGGGTGGGTTCGTAATCTGAAGGAGTTGGCATTGAGCGCGCTGCCCGAGCTTTGACCATGACTTGTAAATGAGGCTCATGTTGTTAAGGACTGTCACCCAAAAGGGATATAAGATTGATGGAAATTGGAGGGCGCCCCTTATGCGCGCCTTCCGCGCGGAACCCAATCTAAAATTGAGTTTGGCGGATTTTCGTATCTGTGCTTCATATACGTACTACTGGTAGTAGTAGTCGTCGTCGTAGTATTGTAGTAGTAGCAGTTGTAGTAGTAGTGCCAGCAGTAGTGATTGTTACAATCGTTGTAGTAATTGTAGTAATAATAATAGTAGTAGTAGTAGTAGTAGTATCAGCAGCAGTGATTGTTGTAGTCGTTGTAGTAGTAGTAGTAGTAGTAAGAGTAGTAGCAGTAGTAGGAGCAGTAGCAATAGTAGTAGCAGTAGCAGCAGCAACACCAGTAGTCTACATTTCAATCGCCGTCCGACGATGAAGGGAGTACATGCAGGCAGCAAGCCCGTCGGCTTCCCCCCCTCCGTAAGTTCTTCATAGGGCCTATCGCCTCGTGCTCGGCTTGAACAACGACGGAAATAGCAGCAACAATAGTAGGAGCAGAAACAATATCAAGACCAAAAGCTGGAGCAGCAGGAGTGAGAGCAGGGGCAGGAAAGGACGAGCAGGAGCAGGGCAGGAACAGCCGTAAGAAGAGGAAGAACAGGAGTAAGGGAAAGGGCCGGAACAATAATACTGGGAGTTGGTCGTCGTCGTCGTCATCAACATAGGATCGTCTTTAGAAGATCTCAAAATATCTTTACGAAAACCCCCTGCCGTGCATCGAATTTTTAAGCAACCAATATGCAAACCTTATTTATATACGATTATTATTTACGCGCCCATTTATTAATGCCTACCCTAATCTTACTATCTCTTCGACAATTTAATTCTCCACTCATATAATTTCGCAATATAAATTAATATTATTATTTATATTTGCTCGAGAATTCCAGAATTTCATCAATACAAAACCTCACAAAGTTGCGAGACATAAAAAATATTATAATATAGAAATCATTTAAAACGAAAATCCTAAAATTTTGATATTTCACAATAGTTTTTAAATAGAAATATCTATAAATGTATCCACGATCTTAAAATCGCTTAATATTCGTAATTTCGTATCGGCAAGTAGCCAAACGCACCGACAGACACTCAGATATTCAGACAAATAGCGACACAAATAGACAGACACAAACAGACACACCATAATTCGGACGTATTTTAATGATCGTGCTTACAACGATAAAATCTTAAGTTACGAAATTCATGACACCGATAATCCAAATGCATTATTTCAAGCTTTAATTCGGCATTATCTTTGTTTAAATTAGATATAGATATAGATATAGATATAGATATAGATATAGATATAGATATAGATATAGATATAGATATAGATATAGATATAGATATAGGTATAGACATTTATATGTGCATCTCGAAATCAACCCTGAGAAAAATAGAGCGCATAGGGTAAAATTTAATGGAGAAATTTTGGTGTGAATATATGATATATGACTTATTTACCTTCGATAAAGACTACTTTTAAGCCTGAATTTTGTGTTTCGTAAGTCTTCTTGAATTTTGAAACGCAGCTTATTTCAAACCTCAGCGGCGCATGGTCTCGCAACGCTTCGGTCTTTGCTTGGGCACCGATAATTCGAGAAACAGACAACAGATCCAAATCTGTAAACCAGTACATTCACGATCGGATTGCTTACGCACGCGTGCTACAGCTGAACAGCAGCCTCAGGCTCGAAGGTCAGATAACTACTGTATTAGCATGATATCTGTTCTTCTGTGCACGTGTGCAAAAAACACGAAGAAGAATTGAAAAGTGTCGCAGGAGCCATTGAAAGCTCAACTGCGACGATGTGGATCGGTCTAAGTTACATACCATCCCTAGCATGTCTTCGAAAGCACATCCTCACACCGCGAAGGGCCTTTCGAAGCCCATGCGTGGCTCAGTCTACAGCACCGGCCCATCAGCCCTCTGTGCTTCCCCCTCCCAACCCGGCCTCGCCACAGTGAATGTGGCTTGTCCTCTTCCGCCAGTCGAAGGTCAAGGGGAGCGGCCAGCCGCACTGCATCATGCTGCAGCTTCATCAGCGCCTCGCGTTGTCGAAGCCGGCTGAAGCACCAAAGGCCAGTCTGTGCCAGGAACAAACCCATGCCACCCGTGAGCCTGTGACCGCTCTCGAGGTGCTGATGGCGTCCTGAAATGCGTGGAAAGGACCTAATCCTTGCCAGCTTCACAAGAAAGAGCCAGACCAACAGCCGGAACAAATTTTGGGCTCTGGTCGGGGCTCGGCTTTGCAAGCAGCCTGTCTTGGCTCTGGCCGGTGCTACACCATTATCAAAAGGGCACTACCGGACCTCCCTCAGCCTCGGAGGACGACTTCTTTTGAAACGCTGTACAGCAAATCTTCCGCGCACAGGCGCTGGGCCGGTCATGGC
This sequence comes from Symbiodinium necroappetens, assembly GCA_905231915.1. Taxonomy (NCBI): domain Eukaryota; class Dinophyceae; order Suessiales; family Symbiodiniaceae; genus Symbiodinium; species Symbiodinium necroappetens. The sequence continues at coordinate 57,395 of CAJNJA010015252.1, read as the reverse complement.
GCTGCTGGCCAAGTGGATGAGGCCTGCTTCTTCCTGGCCAGTCTCTCGGCAGCGGGTGGCAGTAGAGTAAAGCACTCGGACTTCGCACACCTTAGCCCAACTCTATTGCGAGAGCTGTGCTCCTCCTCCCGTACGGGATTCGGCGACGCAGAAGGCGCTTGGCCTCGAAAGTCCACTGTCAAGCATGCTCGCTGAGTGCAGCTGCGACCTGCCAATGCTCCATGCAGAGGCACAGGCACTTATTCTTGTCTCCATGAGGTAGGTTGCCACGAACGCGCGGCGGCGAAGCAAATAGCTCCTAAGGCATCACATGCAGACACGTCCCTGCCACTGTCAAGCACGGAAGTCGTTGCAATTCTTCGGTTTGGTGCTTTCCCCAGGCGTGACGCACGCCACGACCGGGTCACGGCAGAGTCCTTGCAATAGCTCCGTCCGCAAGCGGACGCCGCCGCCAGAGTACACATTACAGACGCTTTTCGGTCCGTTTCGCAAGCAGGCACTGTCGGCGTGGCCACAAAAACACATAGCACAGGAGGCGATTTTTGCCTGATCCGCAAGTAGACACCGCCAAAGTGGTCCCAAGCAACATGTATTGCAGGCATAGCGTTCTGCTCGTGAAAATGGCTCTTGGTCATCCCGAACTGCTACGAAAAGCAGGATTCATACTCTTTAGCTGGGGGGTTTCACTCTGTATCCCGCTCAGCCTTGGAGAAGCTTGCATGTGCTGTCCCAAGTGTTGCACCAATCTGCCCCTAAACCTTATCAAGGTTTCAATGTTCGGCAGGATTGAAACGCACGACGGCCTGGTTTTCCGGTGACGAGGACGTGGTGACTGAAATCCTCTCGCCCTACAAGTGATGCTCTTGTCTCTCGGCTGCAAAGTTGCACCGGTGGAAAGGCAAGCATCTGACTTTCAACAGCCATAAGCTGTTCGCAACTAAGCTCGGTACGGAGTGAAAGTCCGGAACTGGGCGTGGGAATCCAGTGTCAGGCAAGTCACTGCCTTAGCAGAGGCTGAGAAGCTAGCACCCAATAACAGCGACAACTCAAGTTTGGAAACAAGCCCTGCGTTGGCATCTGGGTATGAATTAGGATAACTAGGATTGTGGCATAGCCCAAGTCCTCTCCCACACGCTGGATTTCTTTGCGGAGCCTGACAACAGCGCTTGCCAGGCTGTCCCGTGAGTTTTCCCAGGTAAGCCTGCCTAGTGATGTCCACGGCCGTGGTATCAAAGCGGATGCGAACGCGATTCTCAGCCTTGGAAAGTCAAGAGAGTAGGCTTGGTGTATTTCGACGATCGCAGACATTTGTGCACTTCGGGCTTAGTTCAGCACCAACGGGCCGCCTGTGGGGCACGGGACGAAATCGCACTTCCCGCTGTCAGCACCTTTAATCTTCGAGCGTTTCTGCTTCCGACTCGGAACGCAGCGATCCCTTTCCCAAACGTCTCTGAGCCATATGCTGCCACTCTGGACGTGCAGATTAGACCTCAAGCAGTGTTGCTACAAAGGCCGCTTGAGGTACATGTGATGGCCGATGCTGTCGCGCTTTAACACGCAACCACCTCCTTGAGCTACGGGCACACTGACCCCAAATTGAGTCAGGATTTCCTCAGGTGACTGTGTATTGTCAAAGATTGGGTCATTCCGTTATTCCCCCTGCTGTGTGCAGCTTTGTGGCTGTAATTTTGGCCAGCTGTCCGGACCTATCGACGCCAAACCTGACATCAGGGATTGCCGAAAACAACGGGGTCTGCACGCAAAAGATGCAATCCGAGCGCCGTGCAGATGCAATGTGCCGTTCTGCTGATGGCTGCCGAGCTCCGTCAGACAACGTTCTGCGAATGCCAAAAAGTGCCGAAAAGGATACACTCTCCTTTCGAACCCCGCCCAAAGGCTAAAGCAGAGCAACGATATCTGCCAAGTCCACTACACTCCTCAAACTTCCGACAGGCCCGGAGCCGCCGATGCCCAGCCTATCGATGATCTTTTCGGTTCCGCAGAACTTAGGCTGGCCTCGGTCAACGAATAGCTCTTGCTTTGCCACTGCATAGCTGACTAAGTGATGCTATGGGTGATGGGGGCATGCCCCTGGAGGGATGGTGGATAGGGAGGTTGGGAACAAGTCGCACGTTTCGCTGATCAGGTCGGGCCAACTATCGCTGCAGAAGTCAACTCTTTTCTTCACTCACTGCAGCATGGCAGCAGTTACAATATACCATGTCTAGGCAAGAGAGTCAGAGATGGTTGACTGGGGGGTGATCCAAGCAGAGAAGGGCTGTGGTACCTCCCATCCTCCCACATAATTATGAGGATTTCTTCACCACAACTGTTTGTGTGCAATCTTGTGCGTCCAGTGTAAGTTCGTCGCAGGTTGACAGTGGGGCATGATGCTCGTGGAAAGCGCGGCGCACCACCCGATGCCCATTTTGCACGGTTGTGGTTGAGTGAATTATCACGGTGTGCAGCAGTTCTCCGCGAAGTCAGTCTCGGCCAAACCATGGATTCACACCTACTTCGTGTGCCCATCCCGACCTGGACTGCACGGCTGAAGGGTTTCAAAAAGGTTGGGTGGCCGTGTGAATCAGGGGAATGGAGGCCCTGGTGGACGCAAACACAGCGAGAGACCCAGCTTTGGCCAGGGCTCTGACCGTGTAAACTTGAGCAGGACTCTCAGTCTGCAATAGCTTCATCAATGTCTGCACACGGTCCGCTGGGAGGATTGCCTGATCGAGTCCAATGTCTACAGCAAAGCCTCCAACTTCATGCACGGGCTCCAACACAGCAATCTGCAAACTTGTCCGCTTTGTGCCTTGACGAACATGGTGCAGCCCAAATGGGTATCATCTGTGGTCTCCTCCTGTCAACGCACTGGTGCGCACAACGACGCTTTGACAGGGACAGTCGAGGCCAAAGCAGTGAAGACTGCGGGAGAGATGCAGGCTCCGAAGGCACTGACCTTCAATCAACGTGAAGAATGTAGCAGGGTGCATTGTGAGGCCATCCTCCTCGAGGGCAGGCTCTAGACTCTAGACCGGTCACCGAGGAGCAAACTGAAAAGCTTTGCACCTGCCATACAAGACGCTACACGCTGCACGTTGCTTCGCTGCAGGCGTCTTGAAACGCTCTTCTCCATCTGCTTGAGTTCGGTTGTGTCCGATACACAAGATAAAGCCAGTGTAGACAGGACCGCAGAAGCATTCTCGACAAGAACTGAAGAAGTTTGGATGTTGACGACAAGTTTACACATCGCAACAGGTCTGCCAGCCACGTAAGCCCTTACCGGCCTGCTTGGCATCAGGATCTCCATCATTCTGCATCTGCACGAAAGTGCCTCCGCAGGTCTCGATGTTGGCCCCGGCGATGCTCATGACCTGAGTCATCTCTTGCTGTGCAAACCCCATCGCCCCCAGAAGGCACAGATCCGGCCAAAGCTTTGAAACCATCACTTGAGCGTGCTGCTTTCGCCAGGCGGTTCCAAAGCTCACTGCCGTCCAATGCCAGGACCTCTTGCGAGCCAACTCTTGATAAATCACGACGCGATTGACAGACCATCCCAGGCTTGCAAAGAAGAAACCAGAGCCACACCGGGCTGCGCTGACACAGTTTGCTCTGCAACCAGGCTGTCACCTTGCCCGAGAAAGTGAGGATAACTCTCTTCTTCTCCTGGCCACATGCGAAGAACTCAAGCCCTCGAAGGAAGCGCCGCAGTCCGACTCAGGCCCACCAGGCCTGCACCTCTGCAGCGACCGCTGCGGAGCCTTTGGACGCTTGGGAAGCGTAACCTGGAAGAGGAACTGCAGAGCATGGCAGCAGCGTGTTAACAACACGTCTTCGAATACTCGCAGGCCAGGAAACAAGCATCATGCCAGAATCCCAGATATCACCCGCTACTGCCGCTCTGTAGCAACACATGTTTAACTCAGAGGCCCGTGCATTGCCGAAGAACCCGAAGGCGTGGCCGCAAGGCGAAAGCCGAGAGGCAGCACCGCCGTGGAAACCACATCAACGCTCAGTTTGCCATGGCCATGATCGGATCAAGAAAACTGCTCACGGCATGATGTGACCGCAATGTTCAAATGCTGCTACCCAACTGACCATTCGACCATGATCATGCTCCAGCTGCGAGTTATTTCCACGAAATGCTGATCCTCGCACCCCTTGTGGTTCCGACGAGTACAGGCTCACACAGTGCGGAAGGCCGCTCACCGACCGGCTCCAACACCTGCTGTGCGCTATAACGCTTGCCTCATCATGCTATCAGCTGCAGTTTGAGCCTGAACACGAGATGGCACAGCGCATAGTCCCGTTTTCTTGTCGATCGAGCTCATGTGCCATGTGCGAAGTGGCGCCAGCCTGTGTGACAGCGGCAGCGGCTTCGCGCAAAGCAGTTTCCCTGGACACTGGAAGCCGTGAACATGATGTGCAAACCAAGTCAACAACCACGCCAGATACGTCAACTCAACTGTCCTTCATACAATACCAGGCAAAGGCTGACACTGGCAGAAATGCTTAGGGTTGCAGCCGATTCTTCCGTATTGATAGGAAGAATGACGACTGGTTGAAATTAGACGGCCACTGTGGCTGCATACTAGTTACTAGCTTGCCCTACTCTCTACTGTAAACTGTCTAGCAATGCCTTTAGTAGAATTAGAACATAGGCTCCTCCCTCTCGGGTGTTCCGCAAAGTCAAGCCGCGAATCGCCACGTAAGGTCGCAGCTCTGCGGAGCTGAGGACACGAGAGTGTTGGCTCTCCTGGACATGTGTCTCTTCGAAACTGACTGAGTGAGGACTCTACAGCTCTGTCAAATGAGAATCATGTCCGACGGAAGATTCTTGGGGAAGCCAGTCGCCGAAAGACCACACATGCGCAAACGTCGTCCACCTCATTCCTCTCGGGATCTCGCTCCACAGGCCTCATTTATCGCTCGGTACTTGCTTGCTACAGCGCTGCAGGACCGCTTTCGCTGAACTTTGCTATGCTGAGCTCTGAGCTTTCCAAGCCATGACCTTGCAGTCAGTGTGGCTCTCTGCTTTTTCCTTGCCTAAGACTCCTCCTCTTCCCCTTGCGGGGCCCTGTCCGGTGTGCCTCCATTGGGCGTTGGGGTCAAAGCTCCCCGCCAACCCACGCCAGCGCAGCAGCACAGGCCATGGACGGCACGCTCTCGCGCGCTGCCCTCGCTCGTTAGCGCGCACTGGGAACTTCAAGGTCGGCGTGAAGCTTTGCCCGTCACCCCCAAGCCGCCTGATGGCTCGGCACCAAACTCCCAAACGGTGAGTGCTGGTTTCCTTTGGTTTCCGTCACCAGCCTGGGGTTCCTGCCGATCACTAAGTGCCATCGTTTGGGCCAGTCCCCTTCTGTACTTGTAGCGACTGGTCGCGTGCTCTCAGGCTCATGACTATTGCAATAATCTGCGTCGACAACACCTGTGGCTCTCTCGCACTCTCCGCGTCTTGCTCCACTGCGTGGAGCTGCTCTGCAATCGCAGATGGTGGCTTCAAGATTCCGTGCATCAGGCTCCGGCACACGCGTCTCCGGGAAATATCCGTGGCGTTCTGGAGATCCGACAACGCGACCTTTTCGAAAAGGGATGGGCAAGGAAGGACTATATATGAAGTCCGGCTGGCCCATGTGGTGAGGACTTACCAAGACGCTCGTGAGGCTTCGGCCGTACACCCAGCCGCCGCCACTTGCTGCAACCTGATTAGTGGTATCCCTCAGATTTCTAAAGGCCTGCAATGCCACACTGCAGCATGAACATCCCAGCCTCCACCACATCGCCCTGCCAGGTTGCAGCCACTCACATCAGTTTACACTTTCTGGCAGTGCCGAGTTCACAGGGAATCTTGACGCGCCTCTGCTAGCGCAAGGCAACTTTCAGCGAATGCCACCTCCGAGCTTAACTGTCAATGGCGTGTAGTTTCAAGCACCGTGGTGTTGGGCCAGCAAGGGCGCTAGCACATGCCGTGGAATTCCTGCAACTCTCGCCAGCATGCACTAGCTCGAACAAAGAGTATTCCATTGCCACTGGCGTGCACACCCCTGGTGGGGAAGGCAACAGCAAACGATCTCAAGTCGTTTTCCCTTTCTCAGCCTACGGTGCAAAATTGGTGCTGCTATGTGAGGGAGCGGCTTCGACCTGGACGATCTAGTCATGTGTGGCGACACGAGAGGCTGGCGCAAACGCCAGAATTGACGATTGTGAATTGTTGGGAAATGTGCCTCTTCCTCCTTGTCGCCAGGACCTGCTAAGTAACGGGGCTTCTAAGCCGAGCTATAGCCGTTCGGCTGGGCTCGGAGCTTCCCGGCGAGTAGTTCTCCACAACCTTCACGAGCCTCAGGTAGCCGCCAACAGCTGAACGCACATCCACTTGCCCTAGCACATCTGAGATCCAGGCACACCGCGGTCAGTCCTGAGCGAGTAAACGCCCAGGGCACGCGGTTTGACTGCTAGAAGGACATCATAGTGCAAAGGTTCCGGAGGCGCCGCCTGAAAAAAGATTTCCATACTGCAGGAGCCTTTGCACGACACTTCATACAACACGCCAGTGCAAGCCAGTTTCTTCGCTGCTTCACCATTCTCTTCGCAAGTTCCTTATCACACGGAATTGATGCTGGCCGTCACATGTTGCGTGGGTCTCTGGCGGAACACAGACATGCACATATTCATGGCTGCCACGACTGGCTCCGACGCCTCTGCCATCCCTCTGGTGGTCTGCTGTCGGTGCTGAGGAGTGCACCGAGCCAAGTTGCTCGGTTCTCTGGAAAGTAGCCTGCTCGCTCTGGGTGCCCTGCCACCTGATTGAAATTCCGGCACAGACGGTTTCCGCCGCAGGTTCGAGGGTTGCAGTGAGCAACCCTCTGATTGTCCGGAGGGCCACGAAGTGCTTACAACGGTTTCTGTATCGACGAAGCAGTGCTGAAAAGAGCAGCCTGGCCGTAGAGCCAGCCGGAGCCACCGGCCAAGACCTGCCGCATATGGCAATCTGAAGCAAAGCGCTGCAAGCTCAACGGCTGCGACAAGCCTGCACACTACACCTCGGGCTCCTTATTCCGCGTGCGGAAGCTCTGCAATCCCGCCTCAACCATTTCACCTGCTTCGAGGTGCAGGCCTGAAGCGCTGTTTGTTCGTGCAACGGCAGCCGGTGAAAAGGAATGAGTTTGAAAAATGCTTGACACATTCCAGCACCATGAAATGCCCAATTTCGTCCGTCCTTCAGAGAGCCACCTACTAGTATTGAGATGTTGACCTGTCTATCTGTTCTGTGCATTTGTCGGTCTTTGTCTCGCTCCCCATCCACCCTTGTACAATCAAGCCTGACTGTGCATCAGTTGTCATTGCCATGATAATACTGGTGTAGACAGCAGAAGACAGCAGTAAGTTGCGTGCAGTTCTCCCGCAAGTTCTCGCACTCAGCGACATCTTCCGGGGTGAACCTCATGAGACAAACTTGGAAGGTTCAGATCACGACGCCTGACCGACATCTCACAAGAAGGTAGCTAGCGTCCTTGATTGCACTGCCCAGTAGTCTGGAATCCTGCTTTCGTAACCGTAACAGCTGTACAGGTACGAGTACCTGGGAAATGGAGTTGAATGGAGCCCATTACCATCTACGAACACGTCACTACGGCCCATCCATTCTGAACGAGAGTATACAAGAGTCCTACAGTAAGACCCAGGCCCGTGATCCACGAAGACCAAAGCATGCTGGTCTGCGCAAGCGACCTGCACCAGTTGCAGGCATTTCTGAGGAAGCCTGTCGGTTGCATGATTTGGGAGTTCTTTACCGAAGGCTGTCGCTGCTCCAGCCTCCGCACGAGGAATCTTGCCGATCCATGACCTCGATAGCTCAGTGAGTTAGAAAAGCTGCCAAGTTGGGATTCCTTCTGCACCAGTCAATGGCAACTGGCCCGTTGCACTGAGCAGTCTTTTCGCAGTGTTTCGCAGGTTTCTCAGCGCATGCCGGGCGGGTATCTTTCGCTTTACATTGTGTCCTCAGCATGTCAGTATGCAGCAAGCTCGCGCCAGAAACAAGATAGCTGCTCTGCAATCATACGAACATTTGCGACATGCTTGTTGTCAGTAGCATTTAGGCTGGTAGCGCCGAATGGAGTCCTAACAGAGACGCTTCCTGCAACAACTACGAAACAGCTCATCCTCTTCTTGGAGCTTGTTGCTCCGGTCAATGCCCAAGACAAGAACAGAGTTCTCAAATCATCGGGGCATCAGGCTGCAAGCCCGAGAGCCGCACGCAAATCTTTCAAACCACGTCCCACACAGACGAGCGAGTGAACCAGCAATATCATTGCTGTGCAGAACTTAGCAAGCCCTGCTGGTGCTGTATATGCTGGAAATCATGCTCAAGCTATGCTTGCCTTCAGTTGCTGGAGCATCGCACAGGCATTGAACATCCTTTTGGAGACATGACCCGGATTGTGATCGGCCCGGATGGCCAAGTCAAAGTCTGTACGTAGCAACTTTGCAGCCTACCGCCAGGGGAATGTCCGCTCCGGTTTAACAGAGCTGGGATCCTCAAGCGGCCTGTGGTGAGGATGGCACCTTGACTCTTGACGGTCTTCGGGCTGAGTATGTCGCTCTGTTCGTGGATTCTGTGGCACAGCATTCGACACCCCCGAATGACAGGTAGCATCGGAATCAAATCACAGGCCGATGTCAGCATGAAGTGCTGAAGGGCAATCTGTGGCTAAGCACTTCAAATAATCACAGAGGTTCCTGGGTGCCGACTCCTTCGACTGCACTGACTGCTACTGGTAGCTTGGATGGGAGCAGGCGCACGAACCATCGTCTGGCATGTATGGGTGTCACTATGAAAGTCACCTGAAAGACCGGAGCCGGAGCTTGTCGAGGCGACTCTGCGCACCCGTGGCTCCAGGAGCCTCCCTTTTTTCACATTTCTCTGGGCCGGGAACAGTCGAAATTTTTCGCTGGGAGCCCTTCGTTTTGTAAGCATCCGTGTGCCGAGCCATCGGAGGGCACCAACGAGTAGAAACATGCGCAGACAACAGGTGACTTACATTGACTTACATCTCCCAGTACCTTGCTCCCGGAAAGTTCATGCAAGTCTTGCATCTGTGTCCTGGGTGCTCCAAGAAGCCAAGACACCGGGGTGCTACACAAACATCTACCAACCACGTTACACCCTGCACAGTTGAAAGTCTAATTACGCAATCGAGACACTTCCATCGAGGAAGGGCCGCAGTGATGAAGCATACCCGGCATGGCCCACTGTTGAAGGCTCGTCTCCAGCCGATGCAACCATTACCCACGCACAACCTCTTCTTCACTGGAGCCCTTCTGTACATGTCATCTTTGCACGGCCTTCTAGCCAAAGATGGACAAAGCATGCGTGGTGCACGCTCTCCACCGACAGTCACTTTCCAAGGATGAGCTTGGAGACGTCCTGTACAGGTATACTTGGCGGACAAATGGAGCTTCTCCTTGGCCCTGAAAGCTTTGCATGCTGGAAGGGTCTCGCATGGTTCCGCCTGTCAGCAACACACCTGTGTGCTTCATCTTGCAGATTTGACACCCCCCTTCGCTGAGGCCTGGATGATCTTGGAAGGGCGCCTGGCACGGTTAAAGTGCTCTATCTCTTGCTTGCTTGCTTGCTCTCGCAGAATCGGGGTCGTCAGCTGCACACACTGGCCAGCTGTGTTCTGCACAACCATGACTCAAGAGACCAAGGGGGCCGCAACGGTCAGGGTTTGCCAGAGTGGATGCTCCGGAAGTCTGGGAATGGCGCATGCGTTCAATATGTGACCGTCAACATACATGTAGAAATGGGCTGTGCCTGCTCTTTTTGCATCCGGTCTGCAGCGACTCTACCGGGAAAGACGTGTATCCTCGCTATCCTCGCTTTGCATAGGACAAAGAGGCTTCACAAACTAGTCATTATGCTGTTGGCGCTCTCGTCGTCTTTGCTGTGCCTGCTCTGCAACTATGAACCAATGAAGACCCCGGTGGAGAAATGCAGGTGTCGCTTTGGGTAGCCCTGCTTCTGCTCCAATGCGCGGTGATGCTGCGGTGCCTTCCCAATGAGTTACGGCGCCTCTTGTCCTCAAGTTCGTCAACAATGGCCTGCGTCGGCTTCTGAAGACCGGGGGAACTTGATGTTCTCAGCCCATACATTATCCTGCCGGGGCACAGTCTCGATCTTGGAAGGTCGCCGACTCCATCCGCGAGAGTCCGATTCTTCCTTTGAGCGATTTGCAGCATCTCGTCGCAGGCATCAAGGCAACGCAGGTAACAGGGCCTCTGGTCATGCGTGCTACATCCCATTGACAGATCTAGACGGAGTTTGGCCTGGGTGTCAACATCTGGAGCGATGGCCTCACGCCAATGCCCTGGCATTCACAGCTTCAGTTCCAGGTTCCTACACCAAGCTTCCTGGCAATGCTGTTGCTCAACAGTGGCAAGACGGATGCATGCACGTGCGCTGGCATTAAACAGAAGAATATTCTGGCACATCCCGGAATTCACCTGCAGCAGGTTCTTTCTTCGGGTCGTAGTTCACCATGTCAAAAGGAAGGGCATCGCGGTAGTTCACTCCGAGTAGAGTGCCTGGCATGCTCGTTGCTGCAGGGAAAAAAAAGTCACGCTCAACAACACCGTTTCACCTCTTCTGCCTGGAAGTTGCTCTAAGCTGCAGCCATGTCACCGGCAACCATAGCGGAGAGGAAACGTTCCAAGCTACGCAGACTTGGTAGAGCCGTGATCACTCCAAGGGCTCGAGCCAATCACATTTTTGTACCGCAATCTCTGGCCCAGCCCACCTCGTGATTGTCTAGCCCGCATATCCATATCCGCCTGCATCTTAGAGACTTGCTGAGGAACTGGCACTCGGTTTTCAGGGAAGTAGCCCATGCGAGTGATGTCTCCACTGCCTCACACATTGCGGCTGTTTGCTGTTCTGTGCTTCGGCACAGGCGGAGGTTGATAATCTAGATGGCCAGCCTGAAATGACACGCCCATAGAACCATCCACCGCCGCCTTGCACAAGGCGATGCGAATGCATGGGCCATTGACAAGCCAAACGTTTGCGCCACGAAACTATGCGGGCTTTAAGTAACAAGTCAATGTCAAAGTCAACCCTCACGGAGCACCAGTTCCCAAGGACAGGACAGCGGTGCAGTCCAAAAGGACTCATAATATGCCCTGCCTGCAATAACTTCTACGATGTCTCCTTCGGAGAGATCGAGGCAGCTTTCTCGGAAAACCTTTCCGCAAAGGCAGACGCTGCAAACCCAGTGTACGAGCATGTGAGTCAGAAGTTCGGAAGACTTTGTGGTCTTCTTGTTCTAACTTGTGCAGGATCTAGCTGACTCTAGCGAAAGTATACTGGAAACACAGTAAGTCCCTTTCTGGCAAAGTTGCTTGGACGATTGTATATGTATGATGTATGTATGTATGTACAGATGTACGAGCTGTAGACTCGACTGTTGTGAACCTTTTCTCACATAACCGTCTCTCCACTCTCCGCCACTTAATCTGCGATTGAAAGCTAAAACATGCCTTGTCGTCTTCCACGTCCGCAGGTGCAAAAGCCCACGCCACACTTGCTAGAACCTTGTCGGCTTCAAGGGTTCGGGTTCACTGCGAGCGAGCGAGCGAGAGAGAGAGGGAGAGGGAGAGAGAGAGAGAGAGAGAGGGAGAGAGTCTGTCTGCTTGATGGCTCTGTGGACACACTGTGCTCGAGCAGATGCAGAGGTTTACTCAGTTGGACCGCTTCAAACTGGTGGAGCACCCATCGCTGGAGGGAGGAACGCGAAAGCTCAGCTACGAACCCTGTCTACATCCGGACTTTGTGCTACTTTGTGCTCTTCCTCTGAATCCGCCACGACCTGCCGGGAGTCAAGCTTCACCGCACTACAGGACACGAACAGCTGAGATAAATTCCAGATTTTTCTTCAGATCCTGGATCAGAAATCAGACGCAAACGCATTCATCGTACTACTCGCTCGCGCACCCAAGCAGAAAACAAAACGCGTTGACTGCCGGTACCTTGAGTCGGGCTCGCCGGGCTTTGGCCTCAGTGCTCACGGCAGTTGTGATGCATGTTCGTGAGTGTGACCTTTCTAGGTCCAGTTAAAAAGGGAGAAGCTAGAAGCCCAGACATGATTACAAGCTCTGACTTGCCAACGGCGACAGCTTCTCTGTTGACTGTGAATGCAGCTGGGCGGCCATTAGATGCAGGAATCGGGCTATCGGGAAGAACCGCCAGGCAACGTGGCGTCTATCTGGAGTCTGGAGAGCTCAATGCCATGAGTGCCGTGCCCATGCGCTCACTGCAAGTGTCGAAGCGAGGACCAGGACAACGGCAAGGATCCTGAGCAGAGCAAGGCATTGGTCACCCCTCGGTCATTCGGGCAGTTGAGATCGCAGCAGGAAAACAACGAACACAGACTGATCGTCTGTCTCGGGCTCGTCGACAGTTTGCCCTCAGAAGGGTGCAGAATCTTGAATGCCATGTCAAGTAACAGGTACTTGGGTGATCGTCCGCATGTGCACGAGCATGGCAACACCTCACTTGAAGTCCCGTGCCTCCTGTCCAAGGTCGAGGCTGCGTATCCTTAGTGGTCGGGCATTATGCAGAGCAAGTATGGCAAATCCTTTCGTCTGGGTTCCCCAAGCTTGCTGATGTTCTCTGCTGTGCTCCCGGCATTGCCCGTTCCAGAACCTTGGCGAAAGCATACGGGCTACTCCGACTGTTCAACTGCTCGGGTCTCGTGAAACCAAGAGCATGCATCAGGGACTGTGTTTGAGGATCAGAAACGCTCGAATCATTGCCGTGTTGACCTTTGCTATGATATCGTGATCCTCGTGTTCTTGTCGCCTCTCTTCCGACTACTTGTCTCCATACTAGTCTTAGTCGCACCATTAGCATAACCGTTCGTAGTGTATGCTGATGACGATCCCGGTCTCGTTGCTACTAGTAGTTTTCGTGATGGCATAACAGCAGTACAGCAGCAGCAGCGAACGTGACAGGACCAAGAGTAGGACTAAAGAACAATGGTGTCGACCGTCACAGCAAGAAGATGAGAGACACAGGAAAAACCGATGTGAAGCTGCTTGGGCTCCGGCTTCCGCTCCCCGCGTCCGTTAGATTCACAAACTCCAAGACGGACAGCGTAGCCCCTGTTCCGGCCTGACATGCTGTGCTGGCGTCTAGAACTACGTGCACACAGTATACATGTAGTGTGGTTAAGTATAAAGTTCTGAATGATGCAGTATAGTTAACACCATACATAAACGCGCACACACACACAGAGACATATTAATATGTCTATGCAGATACAAGATTACAACATGAATTCATGCACTGCTTTCAATCGCAGGCAATTCAGCTGGTCTATGCTCTGGGGACCACACACCAAAGGCTCCATATGTCTGCAACTGGCGCAGATCAGGGTCCGCAATGGATTTCATTGAACGGCATGTCATAGCCCGACTCTTGAGGACTCGACCTTTGAGATAAAGGCGAACTCAAAATCCGCAGGGTCAATGGCCACCTGTCTTTATGGTTGTAGACACATGCTCGAAATGCACGTCTCATGAAACTCACAAAAAGACCCTGCAATCATGGTACAGGTTCCATTGGGACGGAGCAGAGGTCGAAGTTCATGTCAAAGATCAGCAGAGTAGTTGGCGCCTCATCCATCTTACACTTGCCAGACCGCAACTTATTGGCTTGCTCCCTCAGCACATGGCAGTAAGGTCCGACAGCTGTGCCATCGCTGGGATGAGCTTGACCTCTGAAATGTTGACCTGGACAGGCCAGGGCCCGAAGATGGTGCAGCGTGCTGTACGAAGCGCTAGCACCGGACACCACTGCCTCCGCAGCAGACGGCAGGCCCGCTGCGGCGCCTAAAGCGACGAGCTGCTGCAGCTTGGCCTCGGCTCCATGCTTTCGATGGCCCTGAAAGGCGACGCAAAGAGTGACCGCCCTCGAGCTGAGGTGCAGATGCCACTCCTGCCTGCAAGTCCTGCAACAGACGAAAGCATCAGCTCGTGCCCAGAGTGTCACAGAAGCTACGCTACTTGCATGCGACACTGTTCACCGGCCTGCCCCGCGAGCTCAGGAGAGGCAAAAGCAGCAGCGGTTATGGTGATGTTGTACGTGGCGGTGCACTGCGAGGCAAGCACAAACAAGATGCACATGTCAAACCCATGTTGGCGGCCGTCATGCTTCATTTGTGCACTATGACGGAGGTGCAACAAGTTTGTGCCAAGCTCAAGAACCTTTCACATTTGCAGGACTGCAGGAAGCGAGTGCAACAAAAACGGGATACTTTTTGTCACTTCAAAGCAGGAAGAGCACGAGGAAGTATCCACATGCCTGGCAAGTCTTTGGAAGGAGTTTGCCCGAGTTTACCCTTCAAGCTTCAGACTTGTTTCAAACGGCAAACAGTTCCTTTAGCGGTGGAGGGGCCTTCTGGCAGTCAAGACTCCGACCAGCTGCCTAACCTAGCCCCCGCAACATGCATAGGGCACGTGGATGGAAAGCCGCGTGCCCTGTCCGGTCTGCGGTCTCTCGGGCATCCGTGAGGCCAGGCCTAAGCCGTGGCTGTCAAATGTTGGCTGCTTTGATCACGCTCCCGCAGTGTGCGATCCTTTTTGGTGCCGCATGGTGCTTTAGCTCATGTGGCAAAATGGTTCACGTCCGGCACACATACTGGGAAGATGTGGCCACGAGAGACCATTCTGTGAGCCGTGTCCTTAGATCCCGGCCAGGAATGAGCTTAGCGCTGGGTAGAGGGGTCGTGCCGAAAATGCGTAATTCTCCTTACATGTTTGGTGGTCTGCGACAGGTGATACCTGTAGTCAGCAGGGCCACATCAAGCAGGAATCATACTCGGACAGGATCGGACAGGGTTCCCGTTATTATTGGCCAAGGATCATCACCCACTTCACAAACGCACGAAAGCTGCTCTCCGCTCAGAGGAGCTGGTCTTAACCAGTCTAGCAAGACGAAGTCAGGGTTGTTGCGCGGAATGCTCTTCACGACCTGGCTGCGATTGGGAAGGCCGGCATGAGGCATTTCGCGTCCCAGCTTACTCTCACATCTAAAGTCGGAAATTGCATAAGCGCGTCTCTCCTTTCCTTGCTGGATGTGCACTTGAGTTGCGTGTCAATCAACACCAGCCGCGATTGTTCGGATGTGAAGCTCACAGCATCCTTTTGGACTGATATCTTTGCTCACAAGTACTAAACAGAACCGGTTCTCGTGCTTATCCACTGCAGAACAGGCTCCGCATCGTAGGTCGCCCCATCACCAGCCTTGTGTTTCAAGGCTCACCCAAATGCCATTTATGCAACCACATGCCGTTTCTGCGCGAGTCCGATTGGGGGAGTCTTCTTTCCACCTCCTGGAGCCCCTAATGCCCAAAGTGTTCAACCACCCGCAGACCTTTCCCGACACCTGAATCTGTTACCTTCGCATGTTACGATTAAGTTTAGCACTGCAACTCCCTGGAACCCACGGATGACCCCCTACGACTGTAGTCTACGAAGAGCAAGAACATATACATCTATTTATAGACCCCCGAACTCTGCATGTCCAACCTTCGGGTTTGGAGGGGCAATCACGTACCCCCGACGCGCTCCGCTCCTTCTCGAACTCGGGTGAGGGGGGTGGCAGCAGGATGTCCCATGTAAGCTGCAGCTGCATGAACACGATTTTAGAGAAGTTGAGTGTGGAGCAGCTCGCCTTACTAGAACCTCGAACGCCATGCGAGAGAGAGAGAGAGACTTCAGAATAGAATTTGAGAGAGAAGCACAGCCAGTGTGACCACGCTGTAGACACTCTCGGAGTAAGAGCAGCCAGTTGTGTCAACATTCTGCATAGAAACAACGAGTTTTACACAAGAGCTACACATGCAAAAGAATACCACGAGAGAAGCGACCTGCCAGCCACATGTGAAAAATATTCGGGGGCAAACGAGCGATGCAGCCACGGGAGAGAGATTCAGGCCTGTGGAACGTGACCTATATATTTTACAACTCAAAAGCAAAGAGGGAAAGGCAATAAATAATCTCCAAGAAAGGAGTAAACTGTGCGAACAAGAAGAGAGGAAGAATGTGCAGTACGGTCACTCTGACAGCTTGGAGAACAAACACACTACAGCTTCAATATGGCATCTCTTCAGCCAGCTGGCCCAAACCGCTCGCACTCGCATGCCCGGCAAGAGCTGTACAGCACGCTCGCCGGGTGACGAGAGATTTAGAGCAACTGGCTCTGAAATCCCCATGCCGTTCCTTGCCCGCACCTTGCAGCCACGCAAATGGGGGATGCTGGCTCGACGGAGAACGGGAGGGTCTGCGGGCCTCGAGCTTCAGCTCTTCTCCACTTGGTAGTCCATTCACCCAAAGTCGCTCACCAGGCCGTGCGAAAGCCAACGGCTCGCTGGTCGCTGCACCCTGACACCACCCGGTCCCAGCAGGAACGACAGGCTGACATGAAGCTTGGCCTGCATGAGCACCACGAAGTCTTCCTTATGACCACTGCAGCAGCAAGTGCATCATCGAAAGTTCAGACCCTACGAATGATGAGCAGCCTTGCTGCTGCTGTGTGTCCACGGGTTTGAAGTTTTCGATCGTGCCACTGAAGGGGCTGGACCCTGCATTAAGTCGAAGATGCATGTAAGCATCTCTGCCCCGTAGCATCACACGTCGGGTGCAGTGGCCTGGCTCTCTTGGAGAGAAGGCATCGCAGCTAACGGCCAGCTCGACATCGACCGTGCCAGGACCCGGTTCTTCCATTCTCCACCTTGCACGGCAACTTCGGTGGGCGACAGGAAACACAACATGGCACCATAGAGCACTTCTGAAAAATTCGGTCACACGGACTTCGGCATGAACAATGCAGTGCGGCGGGAGCCAGCTCAAAACAACCCCCGGCGAAGTATTTGCCAAACTACTCGTGCCCAAGTACCACGCCGCCTTGTCATCCAGCTGCCGAGAAAGCTTAAATCTGCCAGGATTGCCGGAACTCCCGATGCACTTGAAGACGACGTGAGTAACTAGACTAAACTAGACTCCACAGAAAAGCCTAGGTTCAGATTTGCACACCTCCGGGACACCGAATTCACCCGTCCACCACATCGTGAGCTATCCACCTTCGCCGGAAAGCCCCTGGCTGCTGCAATCTTCTGCTTGTTGCTGTGCCTTCACTACAGTAGCCGGTAGGCCATCGCCAAACTCAAAATCCTTCCTCCCCGGTCGATGTGCCCACCTTGCCACGTCAATCGAGCCTACTGGATCGGGCGGCTCGACGCCCAGCAGGGCCTGCCGGGATTGCAGCGACATCGCGAAAACGCAGTGCAAGTTCTATGCAAGTCTCAGGTCGCCTGAAGAGTGGCATTGCCAGTCAGGTCCTCACGTGCCAGGAGGCTGGAAAAGTACCTTGGAAACCGGCAAAGAAGCTGAGTACCAGAATCAGAACATTGAACGGCCTCGTCTATCTTGTAGCTTAGAAGCGTCTGGAAGGCTGCCACTCGCCTTGCCGCACGCTTCATCCATTTGTCATGACTTGCCGAGTAACTCACAACGTCTCTGTCAAGACCAGCCTTTAATTTCACGCGTTCTTGGGAAATACTGCGACTCGATTGGAAGAGATGCAGCCGTGCTAATTTGCGGCAAATGTCTGGACCGGAACATCTTCGCCCCAAATCCAGCTCAAGCCATTCAGCGCTTTGGGCGGAAACTCCGGCAGGCTGCCGTGTGTGCCTTGCACGCAACATAACTTGCCTACCAAAGTGACAAGCACAATCCAGTTGCCCTTGAAGCATGCCTGCGGCCAGTTGTTCATGAAAGGCAAGAATCTCACGGTATCGGCGATGCACCTGCAAACGTGCCAGTCTACGCCTTGAACATCAAGATCCCCAAAGAGCGAAGGCCCACACCCCTAATCTGCGCCAACTCCTGCAGTCCAATTCATCTGACTACCGTTTCTCGGAATTACAGGTCAGAACAAACCAAAAAGCGGTGACTCCGGGCACTATCATGCGCCCTGTGTGGGGGAATGTTCTCCTGCTGCCTTCCAGGAGCAGCCGCTGGGCACGTGCAGCACTTGAAAAGCATACCTCACGTGGCCTTAGCCAAGACCGAGGCGGCAGGATTGTAATGGAAAGAAGTCTGATGTCCGCCATTCCTCACTTGAGGTAGTCTGGAAGCCTTCGACACATAGCCGCATGGACATATGCAGGCACGTAGCCCTCAGTCTCATCATAGCCGGTGCAGAAGACGGAGAAGTGCTTGTTCTCCATTCATAGGCGACATTGCTGCTGCCTCGTGTTCCCGGTCCTTCTGATTAACAATGCAGTCCAATTTGCATCCTCCACTTCGAGCAATCAGGTCTCCGATATGGGTCACGGTAGATCGTGAGTCATGCATGCAATACCGCATGTGGCCTGCTTGTGCCTACAGGTGACATGACCCTAGTTCTGCTTGCATGTTGCATTTCTGTGCGCAGCAGCCATGTACTCTATAGCCCACTGTGCAATTGCTTGACATGATCTACTGCCTTCTCCGAAGCCTGACAGTCTCGAGGCATACGCTGCAACACCGCCCAGCTTCCAGGGAACGGACAACCAATCACGGAAGCTACGATTTGCCTCTTGCTGTGAGGCTCGCTGCGAATCTTTCATGGAGAGAGCCAGATTCTTGCTTCTGGGATCCTGGCTAAATCCAGCCGCCGGAAACCTTGATCATCAGTCTCCCTCTGGTATCTGGATTGATGAGTACCGCTTCAGACACTTCGGCGGATGTCTATACCAGCACGCCGGAAGCGTCTGGATGACTGGGCCAGGCGGCGTGGCCAAAGCTCGCGGTGACTCCACAGAGCAGGGCTCAGCTGCACCTCTGCCACGTAGCACAACAGTTCTGGAGTCTACAGCTTTCAGCCGGGCTCTCAGCCATGCCACGGATGAAATGTCTCTTGCATTTCCACATTTGAGGTGGGAACGGCCTTCCGTGCACAACGTCACCTGCCACACGTTGAAAGCCTGATCTGATCATGTCGGGATTGTGGTGTCAATTGGGCGAAGGATTCTTTCAACTCAGAGCACTGACTCGGCGGTCGCTGTATGCAATCGAGTGACTGAGAGCTCCTCTGGCACGGTGATGGGAATGCGGAAATCCTTGAGATGCCAGACATTCAGTTCAATCAGTCTAGTTTGACGCTGCACGGTCACCTGCGCAAGGCTTAACCATTCCAAAGACTGCCACAAGCAAACGGAAGCTCATCTTAGATTTTGACACCGATTGTGGACGACGGGCAGCCAGACATCCGGCTACCGATCTCGCAGATATACCATCACATGGACAGTTAAACTTACGCGACTGCGCACGGCCATGTGCGTGCTACTTGCGGCTGCGCTGCAAATTGACCCGGAGGCAAAGGCCGCGCCAGGTCTATGTGAATGAGTATGCGGTCTTCCTCAAGAACTGAATCGATTGCAGAATTGCATCCAGCATTGGTTTTAAACATCGGCAACACTGATTGCGACAAGAGCTTTCTGGGCTAGGCTTCAGACCTTTCTGATGTCTGCCCAAGATGTCGCGCCGTGGCTGCTTGACAGTGGAAAACTTGGGTTCAGTATTTCGATGCCGCGTGGCGTCTCTAACCTCGGTCACGCCAGGAGAAAACAGCGAATTAGCACAAGTGTGTTAGCACGCAGCTTGTGTCGCTCAGAGTCAAGCGAATGCTCGAAATTTTCAGCGAGTGTAAGAAGAACCTCGGTGCCACAGCGATTCAGGGATGATGCGCTGCCAGATTGTGAGGGCTCGGGCCGACTCAACCAAACCGCGCTTCACTTGTTGCCGCACCTCGAAGCCTCTCAAGGGATGCTTGTTTCCATTTTGGGGAACTCGCGAGAGCAACCCAAGCTCCAGGCCCATGACAACACTGCTCGCTTGCCCAGCTTCGGCCGCCTGGAGCCGCTCTTTCTTCTGACTCTTGTGAACGTTTGTAGCCTTGCCTAAACTGCAACAGATCACCTCGAAAGCGTCAGCTACGTTCAGGCTTACAAGACGCGACTATGCTGCCTGCATCCTTGCCACAAAGCCGAACAGTTGAACACTAGCCGATACTAGCCGGCTGGATCGGAAACCCTACCCGTGCTGGACAAGGAAACCTACTTTGTAGCGGTCTGGGACACGCTGGGACAATCCTAAATTTCAGAGTCGCCCCTTGTTTCCCAACGCTCTAGTCATTCTGGTCCGCGGCCAGCAGCTCGAGTGTTGTGCCACATGACCGGGCTCCCGGCGGTCCACCTCAAGGGACGAGGGCCCACGTGCAGCTCGCTTTGTAACTGCTGGCCTCAGCACATGCATCACCTGTTTGGCGGCTAGCCGCCTAGCCATCTCGAGCTACAAGTATGTGGAGATCTCAGCCCCTGGACCCTTCACCACCGTGGTCGCATCCTGCACCAGGCCACTAGGACCTGACATTTACATGCAAGGGCGCATCATCCGCGCGATCGGTTGCAGGATAAGGCAGAGACCAAACACCAGCAGCGAAAACATGTTCTTCTTTGGAGCGGCAGGGGGCCTCGGATGGTTCCTCTTCTGTTGGGATTGTTCTGCTGATGCCTGTGATGGCCCTCGTTCTTTCTGGGCCACCGACACCTGCGCCCCAACTCCCTTGCGAAGCCATGTTTGCAGCTGCATCGCATCTTCAGAAGTTCTGCACGGATTTCAATCGATGCTTTGGCCATGGCGAATGCGTACGTGCCCGGTACCAGCCCAGAAGATAAGCGCCTCAAAGAGAGGGGCTTACACACACCGGCGTTGGTGTCCATATTGCTTGGGGTCGCACAACATCAGAGATCCCGCCTCCGCTGTACAACCTGCTTGATTTCGGCAGCGCTTGCATGCGTCCGTTCGTCGTGCTTCGCCATGTCAGGCCTTCGATAGGCAGTGAAATCTCTTGGAGCTGCGGTCCTGTCAGCCACGAATGCACAACACCCTTTAAGATTCCGTGGGTGAGCATGGCATTAGGGTGACCGACCACACAAAATGTCCTGAACAGTTGAGAACCAACTCCGGTGGATTCAGTAACCTGCCAGTCGCTCTTGATGCCGGTATCGCATGCGGTCTTCCCCGAATCTGGCCGAGGAGAAGACTGCAGGATCCCCCCCGGTAGCAGCTCGTCGCGTAGCCGCAACCTCCAGCGGAGATGGCGGTCTGGCCCTTCTGTGCTTGGCAGAGTCATCTCTGGATGTCACTGGCCTTACCACCAACTCTGATCTTCTGTCAGGAGAAGCGGGGTAGATCACAGCGACCTCTTCCACGACAAGGGGGGTGCAACACACAGAAAATCAAGAGAACCACCGAAGTGTACACATATCTCTGCATGACAATTTAGAATGAGGGTGGTGCACTGCGCATCTGCACCACATCAATGCCCAACTTGTCCTTGCTTGCCAGCAAAATGGCGTGACAGTCACGACGAATTAGACGGAATGTTCTGATGCGGTGTTTTTTCCACCAGGTCGCCTCGCCCCAGCCAACCACTTCGCCTGCGCTCTCGGTCTCGACAGGATGTAGTACTGCTGCTGTGATTCGACAGTTCTGCCACGCGGCTCTTAGTAGGCAATTGCTGTGCAACTGTTTTTAATTGACCAGATTGCTACATGCTACAGGAGCTGGCCGGCTGTCTCCGATCACAGCCTTGGGTCCACCCAACCAGGAGCCATGTAGAGGAAGGTAAAGCTGCTGCAGGTGTACGAACCTAAACAGAGATGTCGCAGTGAACAGGCTCTACTTTTCGGGTCGTCCCGGTGCCTGGAGGCTGAGCTCTTGCAAGTCCGTGAAGAATGCCTTGATTGGAACCAGCTCCGCTGCGTCCTGCGTGATGCAAAGACTATGGGCTTGATACCTCAAAAGCGTCATCCGTGGGGACTCCCCCCTGATCAGTGCATCTAAGATCGACGAGCTGGCCTGATCATTCACCTGAGTTGGCGAGCAGCGAGCCACCACATCCTTAAACATATCTGCAGCATGGCTGGGGCGAGGAAAAGGCAAAAGCTGATCGCAGCTATAGAAAATGAAACGATTTGTGCACGTCGGTGAGCAAACCACAAGAGCCTCCACTGAGGAGATCGCACTGGGTCCGCTCAGGCAGTTTTCGGTGAAGCGGAAGCCTGCCGGTGCTACCTGAGCTCGACCCAGGACAACAGCGGCGGCTGTTGGGTTGCTATAGCAAATCTCAAGCTCGCGGTGCCGCGCTGCTTCGCGGTCCATCTTTCCATGTTATCCGTGACCACATGCTATTGAACAGCAGAGTGGCTATGGTTAACCGCGTCGGCGATGATGCATGCAACGACACGGCCAACTCGATGGCGACAACAGCAAGTGGCGGACTCCTGGAACAAGGCAGTCTGCAACCACTTCATCAGGCAACAGCTTGGTGAAGGTCAGGGCAGGTGCATCCCGAGCTGCAATGTCTTGTCTACAAGTGTTAGTTATAATTTTGCTCACAAGACTTGTACCACAACACCTCAGATTAGCTTTCATGCTCTGTGCAAGCGATGCAGACCGCAAAATCAGAGTTGCCTTCGGATGCAGGCAGGGCCTTTGTTGCATTGGGCCTTTGTTGCATTCATGGCTTATATTGCCAACATGGAGGCTGTGTGCTCGGTCCTCACGGCAGTTACTTCAACCTCAGAAGACAGACTTGGCACAATACCTGCAAGAAAGCCAAAGCTTGCTAAAGGCTACCCGACTTCCCTGAAGCAAGGCGACAGCTTGGCCCTGCACTTCGTAGGCCGGCACAAGGTGCACCGTTCCCTGGCAAGGCCAGTCACAAGCCGCACTACTGTGATCGTGTGATCTCCGGCTTTGCGCCTCTGCTGAGCCGAGACTACTAGGAAGACCTGCTCCCAGGACCTGGCAAACAGCAGAGACCGGGCGTGGGGCTCTGCTCTCTCAGTCGTGCCTCGAAGCCCCAGAACACACCTGCCCGCATGTGCCCACAAGCACGACAGCAGACCCTGACACCTTCGGAAATTAAGGCATTGGCGCCGTGGCAGGGTAGCAGGAGCCAGGACAGTCGCAGTTGCTCGATACCAGATGTCTCGCTGCAAACCTGCATTAACAAATTGAAGCACCTCCCCCTCCCCAAAAAATCTTAAGGCCAACGGCACCTTGCCCGGCCAGGGTCTCGAAAGAAACCCCATCTTCTGTCTTGCTGGAAGACATTGGAACACTCGTGCCTGCAAGGCAGACACACAAACACATGAGCATGTGCGACAGGTCAATAGATCAGTTCGCAGTCAAATCCCTTGACTGCTTTCCTGTGTCCACAACGACCAAGCGGAAGTTGCCCTGCAAGCCCATGGGAACAGCACCGACTAGTGACTAATGGCAACGGGGATCTTCTGAAGGAGAGCGAGGAGTTGATCTGATCCTGGCAGCACGCGCCTGCAGCATGACGAAAGGCTTGCCCGAAATGCGCAGCGTCTCGAATGGGTTCACGTTTTCCAGAAACCTCACCTCAATGATGCCGGTGCTTCACAGCGGGCAAGTCTGTCGGGCACAATCAGGGGCAAACACCGCTTTCTAGACTAGATGTACGTCGAAACGCAGGGGTCAGGTATGGGGTCAGGCATATGCCACATGCTATTCGGCAGTGCTGCTAGGGCCTTGGTACCCGATGGAAGCCAAGCAGCTCCAGCCAATATCGCACATCCAGTGTCCTGATTGATTCCAAGCTGCCTCAATCTCCAGTGCGGTGCGACCACCCAGCTGTGCCGGCCACTGTGACCTGAATGACGACCACGGCCAGACTGCAGATTTATGACCAATCCATACCATATCTGCTTTGAAAAGCCGCCAGAATTGCAGCTTTGGCACTGCGTGAGGTTTGGCGCGTACTCATTGCGGAGCTGCAGCGATCGGAGCTCGATGTGGCCTGCCATGGAGGTGAGCCCGGCAGTTGCCATGCGACGTGGCTTTGCGCGGACGACTTGAACATCAGGCTCGGGCCCATGCAATTCCAAGTTCCACTCGGCATGTGCAGTATGGGCCTGGAATCTGGCTGCCACTGTCGATGCTGTGCTTTCTGGCCTTGGCAAGAAACGACGCAAGATCACAAAACAAAATGCGAAGATTTGGCAGACTCGAACTATCCGCTTGGCTTCAGGCGATTCGGCCGCCCGTGCCTGAAAGAAGCAATGAACGAAAGATCGACAACAAACGCCGGGCAAAGATGGAAGGTCAGCCGAGAAACTGTTGCGAATCTCCAAGTCGAAGATAACACGCCCACCATGATTTGGTAAATGAGCATTGTATATTCGAAGACCAACACGATCACCATCCTGCATAACACTTTGCTGTCACAAAAGCCACTTATGATCAGGAGAATGCCGAGAAACTGAGCGTGCCTTCATGTTCAAACTCACGAGCAAGACCGAGTTGGTCTCTGACCCTCAGGACGACACCGCACGCATGGACCATCAAGCCATCTCAACTCCATCCAGAACCTTCATGTGACATGTGATATGCCTTCCAGGAAAAAAACTAAGCCAGTGCGCAGAAACAGTCTGTGATAAGTTGTGCTGTGACGGTCGAAGGCGGTACATGTCGTTTGTGTATATATGTATGTATATATATATGTATATCTACATGTATATCTATATATTACATATATATATATATATATTTATGTATCTATACATATATATATGTATATATAAGTTAAACCCCCCATTGACCTACCGTTTTAAGGAGCACCGAATAAACACTTGAACTGAAAAACTGCGGTGATAGATATATGGCTTTGCCGCAGAATAACAGAGGCACACTTCCCGTCCGAGGAGTGCGCCGGTGCATGCCCGCAGGTCCTCGTTGCGGTGGCAATACTCCCACGGTGCACTGCGAACTTGCGCTGCGAGAAAAGGGTTTCTCCGCAGGCACTCCTTGATGAAATGCCAGGCCCGATCGATGATCTGGGTCCCGGCTTTTGTTTTCATTGTGCGTCCATCAGGAAGCTTATGCACCGACACATTGACAAAGGTTGGCTTCTTCCAAACCCATTTGCCCGCTCTTTTCACACGGCTCTTCTGGTGAACGACAGCATCATGGAGCATTCCCGGCACTTTCATGCGGTTGGAGCGAGCCGAATCAGAATGCAGGATGACGCGGCGGTCCTTCAAGTACTTGTGGGCGAAAGGCTTCCAGTCAATCTTCCTCATGGCTCCGGGTCCGGGAACACGTGAAACAGTGACGCTGGATTGAGCTTCACGAGAACCAACGTCTTAGGACATCCCCGCTGCACCAATCCACCCCATTGTTCCCAAAGTGTGTTCGCATGGCTTCAACGTCTTTTTGTCGAAGGTGGCCTCATCCGACATCTCGCCATGCACGGGGGGCACCGCCGAAAGTGACAGTCTTCTCGACTTTGAGAACGTGGGACTTGCGAATGAGTGTGAGGCTGCGGCTCATTTTCTCGAGGGCCTTGTGATTGATGTGAGCAATCAAATGAATGATGCTGAGAGGGACAGCTGTTTGGCTGCAGCTCCAGGCACGATCTTGGCATAGCGCACCTGGATGCCCCCTAAGCCTTCCAACATGTACTGAAGGCCCCGGCTCCGCTCTCGGAATTGTTTCTGGTATTCTGGAAAATCCTGATATCGCTGCTCTGCAGGAACAGCGTCTCCACCTGTTTGAGGTCAATGTCTCCTTCGTAACCCAGAAGCACATCCAGGAACTAAGTCTTCCGCTTCATGCAGTCCACAATTTCGTCCTTAGCTGGAAGGCTCCCGATGATGATGTGGCCCGGTGGTTTGTTGACCACCAAGGGCTTGTCCAAGATGAGGATCTTCATCCCATCTGTGTTGGTTACAGCCTCATCGCACGTCACAGCGCCATCCAAGTTGCTGTCGTCAATGGATTGGGCCAGGGACATGGGTCGGGTAGGAGGAGCGGAGGCCATGACGCGAAGGAAACTGGGAAGGATGGAAGTGGCGAAAGTTAGCGCCGAGAATACCAGCTGCTGGAAACATATTCGGGTTGCTCCTTTAGAGAAAAACAAAGCATGCTCAGGTGCACTTCTAGTCCCCCTTATGAAATTATAATATACCCAAAGCCATATTCTATCTACTTAGGGGCCGCTATAAGCTGAGTGCAGTGCACTAGTGCACAGCATCCATACTGTTGGCAGATTTCGACAGTGGCTGTTAGCGTGCTTGTGCAAATTCCATGAGGAAGGCACGTCTGAGCACTGAGCCCGCTCAGAAATTCAAGAGTTATGCCTATTCTTGCTCCAGCATGCCACCCCTCAGGGATAGCACAAGTGAAACAGATTGTTCTCTCTGAGAACACCACGCAATCTGGTAACCTCCATATACAACTCTGCATTACGTTCTTCCTCATCTTACGCTCTACCGATGGCCGCTTCAAGATCATCAATACGTACACGAAGGTATTGGACGAGCTTTCTATTGGTTACCTTGCGGGCTTTCCTGGGAGGGGACGCCGAGTGTGATGATGAACATGATGTTGCCAGGGATTCCGAATGCTTCTGCGAGGCCCCATCGTCATCCTGCATTGCCTTAGAAGGTGATGAGCTACATGTTCCACAACGGGGTCGCTGCAGCCATGCGTGAAGCCTCTGCTGAGACTATGATGAGATTGCACTGACCAATCACCATTGCTGCCCGTTCGCAGAGCCAGGGTGGTCTGTATACTTGCTGGCTGCGTCTGCAAAGATCTCAGTGTAACATCCTTCTTCGTAGCATGCACCTCTATGGCGCCACTGTGGATCGTTTTTGAGAAGATGTCACCACATGGTCCGACTCATCTGCATGACGGGCACTCGAGGATGGCACTCCCAGCTCCAGCACAACAGTTCCTTTTCTCGTGGCTGTAACATGACCAGCGTCAGCTAATAACTACTTCTGCCGCTTAAGGAGTTACATGTGACCAAGTCCTAGTGTGCTTATCTAGCGAAAAAATACATGAGTAATTACCTGTGATAGAAACCCCTCATGTCTACCGAATGGATGTGACGGAGCTCCGATGCAAGTGGCAGCGGCTTCTATACAACCCAACCCTATGCATCCCAACAACTCAACATGTTAAGGATTCCTTCTATTCATAACAGGAGTGTCCTTAGTCAAAACATCGATTTATGGTCTTAGGATGGTTAGGGTAACTAACAATCCTAAGGAAAAACAGACCCTCCCAGAGACAGCGAGGTCGCCCGAGTGCGGGACCTGCGGCAGACAGGTGTCTTTGCAGGGGTAGCTGGTGTTGGAAAGCCAGGTGTCTACTGTGCATTAAATACAAGTTCCAAGTGTGTGGTATACGCGGGCCTATGCAAATGCCTAACAGAAATGTTCTAGAACACGGCCTCCGTTCTAGAACGAAGGGGCGCTGTTCTAGAACGGGGGTTTTTTGGAAAAACAATTTTTCAATGGGCTCAATCTTTTGGAGGTCTTGGACAATAGCATCAGAATCAAACAGATTGAGGCCTCTGAGGCCTCTCAGCATTTTGAGACTCCGGGAGCTGCAAAACACGGAGAGGCCCCAATCTTTTGGAATCCTGGACCGAAACAAGATTGGGGCCTCTCAGTGTTTTGCAGCTCCCAGAGTCCCAAAGTGCTG
>CAJNJA010015252.1:0-29555 GCA_905231915.1 Symbiodinium necroappetens | reverse complement strand
GGTAGGTCAATGGGGGGGGGGGGGTACCGTATATGTATATATGTATTTATGTATATATATACATGCATACATACATACATACATACATATGTACATACATATGTACATACATACATATATGTATATCCAGAGGTGTTGCAGCATATCGCCTTGATTACGTTGTCAGTGCGTCGAAATGCCTGTTGACTCGGTCGAGCACAGCGCCCTCAATGGAGACAGGGTTCGGAGAATCTGACCACGGCTGATGGACACATTGGTGAAGTCGATTTGCATGCGCCCAGTCCTGATAAAAGCTAGTCTCGTTGGAACAAGCTCGTCTCCTTTGCTCGACTGAGCCGATCTAGACTGCACGTCTGCTCTGAACGACATCGCATTCCGTCTGAGCACCCTAAGCATTTGCAGGCTGTGGCGTGATGCATCGTTTTTGCCGGCTTCGCTTTCCACGACAACCGAGACCAGGACGGCTGAAGTCGTAGCAAATCTGCATCTTCCTCTGCTCTGAATCGCACCTGTGTCACATTTTGTCCACGCATACCCACATGGACACTCGCCTCTATTCTCAGGCACACCCAGTCAACTTCCAGCAGCTGCATTTGCAGCACAAGCGCGTGCTAAACCTGCAGCAAGTCTTCCGTAACTTGGGGCCCGGCGTCGACCACACTGGAGCCTCTAAGCCAACTTTGGTTTTGGAAGTTTCTGGGGTCGTGCTCACTGGCGACAGGAATGTCATTCGCCGACGCTGTCCCTTGAATGACATTGGTTATGCTTTGTCCGAGTGCATAGTTCTTGGGAAGAGGTGAAACCCGCGGGTGCAACGTGAACGAAACTCGAGGCCCGCACGCTGGCCGACCGCCGCCGAGGCCTTGAGTCGTGCGACTTGTCCCAGTGCTCTTGACATAGGGACGTGCCGTCTGTGTGCCACTGCCGTTCTGCCACAGGGTCTCCGGCCAGCGTGATGACGGCCTCTGACAACTGGAGGAACACCTGGTCCGGTCTGACCAGCACTCATCGATCATCGAATCAAGACACGTATCCTGACACAGCTTGCGTACTGCTCTTACAACAGGTCCTACATGACACACAGCACTTCTTTGCTGCTTTCACTCTTGCCCTCCACGCCTCCCAGGTGCGCCAGGCTCCACCTGCTAGCACTTCTCCTCGTCGCAGATGCCCCACCTTCCGGGTGGAGGCTCTCTCGGCCACTCCCTGTAACTGTAAGGTCGAAAAGCACTGCCGACGCAGGCGCCTGCCAGTACTGCTCCCCAAAGATCCTGTCGACGCAGTTTCAAAAATCCCTGCCGTTCTGAGGGGGTGAGAACGGCTCGATGAACTCATTGCAGGAGATCAGTTTTGGACATGTGGCTGTGCATGCTGCTACTGCAGCCGTCGTCATGACTTCCTTATCTCAACGAGACCCCTTTGAAGTGAGTGCACCTTCGCGGGTTTGCCGTCATCAGCCGCAAGATTAGTCTCTCTCCGGCCGGAAGCTGCACCTGTAAAGGTGCAAAGCCGAATTGTCTTGGCTGTCGCGGTTGTGGACTCCTCCCCAAGCATCTGAATCTCCACCACTTCGCCAGGCTCCCTAGCTGTGCAGCTCACTTCCTCGGAAAACAAGAAAAACAGGACCTCCTGTGTTCAACCCACATGCTCGGGCTCGGGCAACATGGGCGGGCATCCTGGCACTGGTCCAGTCCGGTGTCAAGCCTGCAGTTCCACCAACACCTACATAATGTTGAAGAAGGCAGCAGATGGACGCTGCGCTTTGCTGTCAAGCAGCCTGCCAGAGGTCCTTGTAGCCACCCAGTCTCAGAGCATTCTGTCCTTGGCATTGGTATCGAAGCAAAGCAACATGGACATAGCCGCGCCGTGTCGGCTCCGACCCCTACCTGTATCCAGAAGGCAGCTTGATCCGCAGGGTATCGCCAGGCAAGACCTTCCATGCATCCAACTCTCGTGGAAGGCTCGCCAAGCTCCAGCGCGTTTCTGTTCTGAGGCTTGCGCAGTGTGGGCAAACACCACGGACAGCAGCAGGTCTGGCAGAAAAGCTTCTGCATCCTGGCTGCCGTCACTTCGCACGCTGCTTGGGCACGATGCGGATGCAAAAGTGAAACGCGGCATATTCAGGTGTTCCCTTGATGACAGAATTGCCTGACTCGGCATCACGAGAGGACCCGCACTGCTGGAATCGTACCTGTAGCTGACTGCACCATTCTGCTCGGCAGAAAAAAATGTGATACGTCTCCTCCAGCCCCTCGAAGCGGACCTTCCAATCGCCAGGTGCGCAAGCGGTTCGCACAGCCGGAAGCTCGTAACCTGCAACTACCGAGTCTGATGGAGTGGCCAGAGCCATTCGGGCATGCCACGTGGACACTCACGCTCGGACTGGCTGTGATAGCCCTGTGATATCTTTATGTTGAAGCCTGGCCAACATCCAGCTTCACCCCAGAAACGATGTCGTCGAAGGATCTCGGTGTGAGATCGCACTCCGAGGGGTGAACGACAAAACCTCTTTTCAATCCTCTGACGCTAACAAACCCTTGTGCATGGACCCTCGAGTCTGCTCCAACCTTTAAGCCCTTGCGCGCCCTTGCGCATTGCAGGTCTTTGTGCAGGACTGATATATAGCTTGCTGAGATTCTCTTCCGCTAAAGCGATTGGCGACGTACGGTACCGTAGCTTTGGGGCCGATGTTGCTAAGGACTAGGGGATGGGGAATGGTCGAAGTTGGAGAGTGCCCCTTGCGAGTGCCTTCCGCGCTGACCCCTGTGTAAAAACTGATTCTGGCTGTTTCGGAACTCGGAGCAGGAGCAGTAGCAGCAGCAGCAGCTGCAGTCGTCGTCGTCGTCTTTGTAAACACCCCTTGCGCGCATCGTGTTTTAAAGCAGCCGGTGCGCAAGCCATACGCGCATGTGACTATTGCTTACGCGCGCTTGCGCGCGCATTTGTTTATGCTGCCCCTAGTCTGGCTGGTTCTTCGATGGTTTAGGTCTCTGCGCCTAAAGTGCCCATGACATGAAGGCCTGTCAAGGATGGCCCTGCATCCAAAGTCCATGCGAAGCGGCTCAAGCTTCCAGGAAGCCTCAAATCGATCCGACGCCAAAGCGACCTTCGCGTCGGGACATGAGTGGCTCTCAGTGACTCAGGATCCTCGAGCCGTTTGGAATTCTAAGGCTTCGAAGGCTCTAAGGCTTTAAGGGAAAGGGAAAAAATCTGTGTGACTGCCGGGGTGGTCCGTGAAAGACTTCCCAGACATACGGGCAGCGTGCGGCAGGAAAAGTCCCACCTAGGATGACTATCTGATGGCAAGTGGCGAAGCGCAGCCCCAAGTGGTACATCTGACCTCCGACGAGCTTGGTGGAGACTTCCCGGAGCTTGATCACGAGCACGCTTGCGGCCTGTTAGCTACGTTCACAGCTGAAGGCAGAAACTGCGTACACACGCGCAGGTGGTTGAGAAGCTTCTGTAGCTGGCCTGCAGCTCGCAATCGCACTCTTCGCTCCTCGGGTGCCGCGTTCGCGCCGGAAGCCACTAAACCAACTTTGGCAAAGCTTGTGCAAACCTGTCTCCGAGCTTGCTGCGAAGGCTGTGAGCACACTTCCATTCTGCCCTCGTCAACCTACGGTGTCAGCTGAAGAAAGAGGGATAAGAAGCCACGGCCGTGACATGATGCCCGCAGAAAGGTGTTTTTCATATACACTCATGCTTATACGCCTTTCATATCGCAAAGTGAAGTACCCCATGGCCTCAACTTCGAAGTGAGAGAGCACTCCGCAGCTTTCGCTGCCGTTGACAAAAGTGAAGCCCGGAGGAGCATGGACAAGAAGTGCGGACGCGTGCCCTGCGCAAGCCAACAAAAAGTGTGGCATACGCTTGTACCAACCTCTTCAAGAAGATCTCTCATGACAAGCGGCAACATGCTGGAGTGCTACGGGGCATAGCCAGTGAGATCATGACGTGCCTGGCCTTCAAGGTATTGGCTGGTCTCTGGCTGGAATGTCAAGTTGGCCTGATAGTTGCGCTGCGGAGCCAAATGCGGACCCTCTAGCATGCCCACAAATCCTGGAGACTTCAGATCCGAAGTGGAAATCGTCGTCTCTGAGGGCGGGGCCACATTCGCTTGCTTGTTCGGCCAAACAAAGCCCGTGGCCTTGTCGAAATCTGTGCAGAGCAGGGAAGACTCTCACGGCACCCGCTGGCAATGCAAGTTGGTCCCCTGCACAGGTGAGAGGCTCCACTTCCTTAGACCAGCTCTTACAGATTCGGCTATAGGCCCTTGGTGGCATCCTGTGATATTCAATGTTTGCACCGCATGCACCCTTTTCTGCTTTTCTGACATAAGAGAGCACGCGGTCGGTCCCTGGATTTCTGATCTGGTGAGGCTTACCACGACACCATGGGCTGCCACAGTGTAGAGAGCCCTTTCCGTGCTGCACTGAAAGGCGTCTTGGAAGACTACCCTCCGACGCTGGCGCTGCCGAGGCCCCTTTATTCGTGCTTTTGGAGCGCCTCTCAGAGGCTCGGTTCACAGCATTCCAGCTCAAGGTCGACCTCAACCGTTTTCGGCGCAGCCGCGCTCGTGGAATCTTGCATCTGCTCGTCGCTGCAAACTTGCAGATCTTTGTCCTCTGTCTTTTCCTCACTTTCGGCATCGCTTTCCAGTTGAAGTGGAGACATCGGCGCTACCTGCGCTAGTGGATCTAAGGCGACAAGTGGCCTCAAGTCTGGAGTAACAGGGTTGTCTGGCTGAAAGCTCCTTCGCCGTGTGGCAAAAAGCTCCTCCCTCCTGCTCTTTCGGAGTTTTGCTCTGCGACGGTTCTCGCGAAGCAGCTGCTTCTCCTGATGTCGCAAAACCTCCAGACAGCACTGCAGGTGATACTCCACACCGAGATGATATTTAATTGTGCGCTCGTGCTCCTTCTTCTTCTGCTTGGCATCCATGATTTGGGCTGATCGCCTAGCTGACCGACCTTGTGCCATGCTTCTGAGGACTACGACTGACCTCGGAAAGTCCTGAGCCAACGAGCCTGGTGCATTGCCAGATAAAGCAAACAATCTTCACTACGTCGCTCTGCAGGGCGGCTCAGGCCGTTTGAACTGGACATGCGGACAGGTGCTAGTTCATCAGTCCAGAATGAGTTCTCAAGCCATGCGACGAGCAGTCGGAAGGTCTGCACGGAGAAGCCCGGAAATGGAGATGACACTTCCCCCTCCACCTGCTTGAATGAAAAGTCTGTTTGAGAAGTGAGAATAAAAAATAACTCGGCGCTGCGCAAGCTAGCCTCCAAAGACCATAAGTTTCGGCTCGGTGTGCGAGGCGGATTGGCCAACACCTGCATCGCAGACCGCGGATGCAGAAAGGCTATTAAGACCCGATGCGGGCTATCCAGATTCAAAGATAACCTCGCTTGTTGTCGCAGTGTTTGATTCGCCTAGAGACCTGCAGACAAAATCATCAAACCTCGCTGTTATCTTATGAGACATGCGATCCGCCAGCCGCTGAAGTCGGCTCTCAAGGGCAAGGGCCCAAGGCCATTATTTACTTGATGAGGGTGGTACACAATCCTACGACGTACAAGCAGGGCGCTGCCAACACAGGAACTTCTGAAAGGCAAGCCAGTTGAGGCATCAACAAACCCAAGCTTGCGTTGCAGATGCAGAGGTCTCACTCGCGGGTTGCCTTCACGCCAAAGGCATACAGAATTCCGGCCTCTGCATTTGAGCGACCGTGTCAAGTGAAGATAAGCGAGGCAGGGCAGCAGGGCGAACATCCCATTGACAACCGGCCTTCAAACTCAGGGAGATCGCTGTAAGCCTCGCAGTACTGAGCTCTGCCTGACAATTGCAGAGGTTAAAGCATGTCTCTGCGCCAGCATAGCATCCACAGTGTGCAGCTGGTCCTCGCAGCTCTGCACAGGTGCGCCTCAACACTTGGCATGCATGACGGAATGCAACTACGAGCTACTGGTAGCAGCATGTAGCAGCAACACTGCCAGGACGTCGATGCTTTAGGACGGACAGCACGGCCCCACGCGAGACATGCGGCTGACGACATGCGGCCATCAGCAGCGCAGATTTACGGCCTGGGTTCCGAGCGAACGGCCGTGGCTGCAGCGATGTCCAGAGTTTCCACGAAACAGTCCTGCCCCGTCCCCACTGTACAAGATGCTGGACTGTCACGGCACGTTCATGAACAGTCGGCTAAATGAGCTCTTGCATAAGTCTGCACACAAGCTGCGGCCCCGAAGCAGCTACCAGGGACCACCTGCTTCAGAACGAAGCCAGCGGGTCCACGGAGGGAAATCGCCTCAGGACAAGAAGCAGGAGCCACTATGCAACTCAGCAAGATTGCTGCTTTCACACCACAACATGGCACATTCTGCTGCACTTTATCTAATTATGCTTGACCTGACCTTGGCCCCGAACCCTGTCGTTTCGGGCACCTGTTGAGATTGGGCGACTATGACGGCATTGAAGCATGGCTGTGTCTGCTTCTGTCCGTCAGCGGGATGGAACATCGGATTCACTGGCAGCGCAACTCACACATCTGGTGATCTGGTGCGGCCTGTGCTATTCACATCTCGTGACAGGCGGAAGACGAAGGCGAGGCTGTTGCTTTCCAGTGGCCTGTCGCTCAGCAACATAGCAGAAGAGTTATCAGAGTTGCTGTGTGCTCCTCGCCTGTCGTTACGGCCCATGGTTGGCAGCAGCCTGGCCTGTAGGTCGAACTGATGCTGCTCATGTGGCACTCGGCAGAAACAGCGCAATCCCTTGGCCGCCCATGCCGAACCCTTTTCCAATTTCGAAACCTAACCCTTTATGCTCCTTTCGGCTCGCTGTCCAGGTACGTCTTCCCCGCCTCTGGCATGGCATCCTTGTGGTATCCAGGCGAGATGCTCCGCCAGTCCAGCTCGATCTGAGGCTCTGTATTTGCATTGGCCTCAGGACCAGAGCCAGAGCCCAATTTCTGGCATATGTGCAGGCGAACCGGCGAACCGGGGGTGGGACCACACTGAGGAATGTCCAGCAATGATGGCCTCTGAAGAGAAAGCATGGCCAATGTGAGAGCATGGGTTCATTAAGCCAAGAGCTGCTTGAGCAATTGTCTTCTCTTCCTTCCGATGCTCTGGCCTGGAAGCATGTGCTCAGGCCGTCTGAACGAGGTCTGAGGTCAGAGCAACACAGTCCATCTTTTCAAAACTGAGGCTAGCACTACTGCATTCCGGCCAGCCACCTATGAGCACAAGCCGACACATCATGCTGATTCTGCAACCGCTTGCCTGCGAGCTGCAACAAGAAATTGTGTACATTTCTGAATCAACCGGCTTGCTACACAAGCCTGGCGAGGCATGTGCGCGCGCGCGCCTCAAAACGGTAGAGTCCGGCAGGGATACCAGCTGCCCCAGCGAGAACCAGCAAGTCGATCTGGCAGAACCGTACATGATTGCATGCGACCGGTGTTTCTTGCAAAGGCTTCGCAGAATGAAGCACCTGCTGGTGGTTGACCTGAAATCCAGCCGCTGCAGCTGGAAATGGCCTTCACACTACAGTTCACTACAGTGGCAGCCGATGCTGTCATTTGACAATTGAACCATGTGTCCACACATGTCGCCATATGCGTGTGTTGACGACTGACAGGCTTGCGATGGTCGGTTTGCTGCTGTAATGGTGAGGTTCTCGGTGCTTGCTCAATTGGAGGTCATTGCCTCAGTGTTCGCCCAGACTCTGCTGTAATTGCGAACCTCGATCTTCCACGAATTCGTACTTCAGGATTCGCTTTCTCATGCATCTAGGAATTATGTCCGGACCTGAAGCTAATTTGAATCAGGGATGCCTTTGCAGCGTGTTCACGAGTGGAGAAGAAATCTCCTTCAGGGTGCCTGCTTGGAATCCACCGTGATTTCGGGATGCTATCGTTCCGGAGCTTCGGACTCACCGGCCCAAAATACGCGGTTGAGATAGGATGCAGCCACAAGGAGTGCATACTCCCACTGCTGCCAAAACACTCCACTAGATGCAACGGCAGCACATGTTCAGCACTCAGACACCGCACGCCGAACAGCCAACACTAGAAAACACTCTTCACGAAACTGAAACTAACAACCGGATTCAAACCAACGAGTTTGTGACTGTGGTCAACATAGCACTGAACCTGGAAAGTCTTTGAGCGGCTTGCCTTGTGATGCAAGACACATTGTTGGGCAGATGCCGCGGAAGAAGCGCTCTCGCGGGTAGCAAGTCCAGGTCAGGAACCGCCTGAGGTCAAGTCAGGTCAATTCTGCCAGCTACCAGGTCCGGAAAACGCACCCCCCACAAATAGAAAGCTGCATGCTCGGATTACCCAAAGTCTTCAAGCAGGAAGGCTCACAAGACGCACTGACTTCGGAGATTTAGCCCGGCAGGCCCTCGTCCTGTTCTTACTGAGAACATCTGAGACTCTAAGGCTGCAACGTTCAACTTGCAGGGCGTTGAGAGGCCGACGCCGGCAGGGCTTCGGACGATGAGTGCGCCGCCTGAACGTTGTGCTAGTATGTAGACTTCATGTCCATACATGTCTGCTGCGTGCTCCATCCCCAAGATCGAAGGCCTGGAGGTAGAGGAGTTGTGGTTTCTACCTGGCCAAGAATGGCCAAGACAACAGAAGTCGACTCAAAAGCGCCTTCTGAAGTTGAGCAGTGCTGTGGGAGCTAACTTGGCTCACCGGTGCTTGCATTCTCCCAGAGCATGGCATGAACAGAGCGCCTGGAAGGTGACAACAGTAGCCTGCCCCGGCACCCTGGAAACTGGCTCCACCCATGCATTCCTGCCGTGATCTTCGGCTTGCAATTATGAGTGCAAACCACCGGGCCTTCAGTCACTTCCTGAGACTAATCCACACATAGTCAAGACCGCACGCAGCTTTGAAGACTTGTCAGTGTGGGTCATACTCCCCAAACAATAAATAGGTCGGAAGGAAGTGCTTCTAGCTTTGCCGCTATGTAGCTTTCCAAAGCCACGAGTTGGATAAGTCTACTTCAACTGTTTCGCCGGCAGATGTACGCACTACACTACACTCACCACACAGTCAGGTCGACAGCTGAGCTTTGTTGCACTTGTAGGTAGCCGGCGCAGAGCCCGATCCCGCTGCTGCAACTGACATTGAACTTTGTTGAGCAGCGTGGCCAACTTCATGCTGCAACACACAGTGTGACAGGCCAGTCTAGCCGCGTGTCGTAGCGACAGAGGTGCTGACTCACTTCCTGCGCCCTATGCCGGGTCGAAGAGTCCTGAGTGACGGGATTTCCGGCGCATCCACACGGCCGGCCAGTACCCGGCCGCCTCTGCAACAGGACACGCTGCATGGCTGTTTGAGTACACGAGCTGCCTTGTAGCGGACAATCCTAGAATCCTTTAATTACGCGTGTGCCAGCATATTGCCTCGCAACGTTTGCAGACCTTCGCCCCTTTCCTGGGCATGTGCTGTGTAGGACTGAGTTCCCTTATCGTGACCTTCGCGCGCCAACTCATGTTTTGGCATGCAAGTCATGTATCCCTGGGCGCCTGTAGACCAGGACTGGTCGTATCCAAACCTGCTCAGGGAAGCTGGTGCACACGGTTGGCCTTCAAATCATGCAGTATCAACCCACTGTGCTCTGGCCATGGGGCTGCGGCTCGAAAAAAAATGCCCGGTTGAACACGAGTGGGGCTGAAGGCATACGAAGCCACAACGCAAACCTCAGCGGTCACAGGGGCAGCATCTGGAGGGTGAAGAGATATCGATCTCTCAACTGATCTCTCACACGCGGCATGGTTCACCACATTGTCTGCCGGCATCCGTGGTCTAGTGGATTTTGCAAGGAAACGTGATTTGTGCAATCTGTTTGCAAGGGACTCACGTTGGAATCCACTTTGGATCAGAGGCTCCGTCCTCAACTTTCTTCTTTCAGTTCCTGTACCCGAAAGGAACTCTAAACTCTAAACCGAAATAGCGGGAACACGACTCGCCACGCAGATCTCGGCCATGCGACTGCGGCACTGGCAGGCGAATTTGCACTAGAGAGTCGACTAGGAACTTGTAAATTTCGAGCAACAATCCGGCGACAGGGCTTAGTTTGGCATCAGCCTTTCGGAGCAGAAGACCACTAATCCTGACATGGCCTGGGCCTCTTGACCTTCCAATGTTTGAGCTTTCAAAAGCTGGCACAATTGCCATCACAGAAATTAATTTCAAAGGTTAAAGTAAGTTTGCTACATGTCAATCTCCCTCTCGAGCCTCTGTTCCCTTGCACTTGGGCTTTGTGAGGTTTGCTTTAACGTTCAAGGCACGCGCTGCAACAGCACTTCAATTCATCTCCATTGGAAGTCACACATAGCCTGGCACGTGACTTCCATGGACATGTAAAAAAGCTCTCGTTGCGAAGCTGCGGCAGCACGCGAAGAAGAGGCGCCGCGCAATCCCAGCCGATGCGAGCACTGCGTGCTGGTTTGTGTGGGTTTTATGTCATGAGCCACAGCCACCTGTTGTGATGTCGCAGATGCCAACAGCTAAGGTCGTTTCCCATAAGTCTCGTTCTGCAAATACCTGGACACAGAGAAACGAGGATCTCATCTGCTTGCAAAGAGTGATCAGGACATGGAAGAAGCCGACATCTCGCCTGCCAGCCGGCCACCGGAGGACGTTGGCCGCCGCAAGTGGCAGTCCTAAGAACGGTTAACGCGCAACTTGCTCTGACTTGGTGAAGCTGGTACTGTAGCCTGGAAGGTCTGCTGTGGTACCTTCGAGATGCAGCTCCTGCTTCAAGACGCTGGACCAAAGATCTAGACCATCGTCCACAAATCGTGAGCAAGCGAACCCTTCCAGCGCGGTCGCTCTCTGTCTCTCCACAAAGCTCGAGGGCGTGCGCAGTTCGAGGCAGGCTTTATCTGCCTAGCATAAGTTTCTCTCTTTCTTTCCGCAGATTTACGGAAGGCTTTCTCTCCTGGAAGCAAAGAGAAGGGGTATTGCTGAAGCGGCCCCGTCTGTCAGGCGTCCAGTGCCGAAGGAAATTGGCGGGAAACTAGGGGTTCCCCGGCAGCATCGCATCCAGAACCTTTGCTAGGGAAGGCAATTTCTGCCACAAAGTTTAGTTTCGAGGCGAATCTCTCTCTCTCTCTCTCTCTCTCTCTCTACCAGCCATGGGGGTCGGGCAGCGTCCAGGCCCTTCCCCCGCACGCGAGCGCGCAGCTGCGGTTCTTTGCCGGAAAAGAGATTTCTCTGGGGGGTTGCCCCCCAAAGGCTCGGCTATACAACGATTGTACGAGCAAGTCAGAGCGGCTGTCCAGTGATTGTCCCCCGAAGCAACGCACACAAGCAACACTCACAACACTCCAGTAAACTAAGTGCCGCGCCACTGGTCAGGCCGCTCCCCCCAGCTAAAGAAAGACAAGACCATTAAGGGGGCGTTGAAAAGAAACCTGGATTCGGGGCGATGTGGCCCAAGGTGGAATGGGTTTACCTGAGAAGAGCCAGATGTGTGGCCCGTTTAAAGAGTTCACCCCCCGTCGGCCTATTGTCAAATTATCCAAGTGGGATCGAACATGCATTCGCGGGTTGACTGAGCTACCATTGGCTCACGGACTTTCGTGTCTCTCTCTCTCTCTCTCTCTCTCTCTCTCTCTCTACCGGGACAGGAGGAGCAAGGGAAACCCCTACCCCTCCGCGCGCGAACGCGCACCCGCAGGTCCCAGCGGGGTTTTAGACAATCCCCC
This sequence comes from Symbiodinium necroappetens, assembly GCA_905231915.1. NCBI lineage: Eukaryota > Dinophyceae > Suessiales > Symbiodiniaceae > Symbiodinium > Symbiodinium necroappetens. The sequence goes on along the minus strand of CAJNJA010015252.1, from coordinate 17,831 downwards.
CGGGTGATTCTTCCCCAGGAGGCTCGGCTATACAAAAGCTTCTGCTGCCACGGGGTTGCCTACTGCACAACACTTCGGAAGCTTGGACTTTATGTACATAGGACTGCGTAGCTTCGGTGGCACCACCGTTGTCGGCCCCCCTAGTGGCCATGCAGTAACAAAAACACCGCGAAACATGTAACAGAAATAGTGTAGAACATGGTCTGCAGGACTGCAAGCTGAGGGCCGGACCAACAACAATACCTACTTGCCAATCGAACCTACAGTTTCCCCCGTCTCAGCTTGAACAGGCGAAGGGGTAGCAGCTTCAGAAAAGGACTTTACGCGGCCCCCTTGTTGAGAGCGCAGGGCTACAGTAAGCCCTCTTGGAGCAACAGGCCATGTACTGGCACGGCAGTGTCCCCCCTAGCGCAGCTGGTTCAGAGTAGCCCCTTCTATCCTAAGTTGTTGAATGTGGTGCCTCGGGGGTATGATGGTACAAACCGAGGCGAATCTCGCTCTCTCTCTCTCTCTCTCTCTCTCTCTCTCCTGGGCTTGGGGACGGATCAACGTCCCCGGGCCGAATGGCCCACCCAATGTTTTATTGGCTATACGGGGAGTGAGAAGAGAATATTTGATCACCTTTTCCGGCTAGAGCCATAAAGTATTCGAAAACGGTCATTACACGGAAAACGAAGACTAGGTGATCACATATTCTTTGCAGAAACATGCACGGAGGCAGGCTTATCCTCCCCCTGTCAAGTACTGGGAAACCAACATGAATATAAAGGGGGGAAATTAAGGCGGCAGGGTGGATGTCCCCCTCCTTCGAATTGTGGCCCCGCTCCTCAAAGTGGCAGTTGGCCAAAAGTTCTCGAGGAAGACATAGTTCAACAGTATGACCTAACAATCCCCCAAAGCAACCTGTGACACAAATAACCCCAGAGTGTTGACCTCGGAATCCTCGGTTTACGATCCCCCTCAGCATTTCAAAGGGGTTTGAAACAGTTCCCGAGAGATCGCCAATTACTGCAACGGCTCTAGGGTACACCTCTCCGATAACACGTTAAGGGATCACAGTAAAACAACACTCTTCACAACTCGGCTATGGCGATCTTTGTATACGGCTGCACGTGGTTGATCGGTCAACCTTTGTTTGTGGCAGTGTCTGCCACCTGCATCTCGAGAGGGTCTTAAAAGTCCCGGCTAAGGTTTGCAAGAACGAAAAACATGATGACAACCAAAACCCATGTCCAAGAACAAACCGAGGCGAATCTCTCCCTCTCTGTCCTTTCTTCTCTCGGAGGGTTTAGGCCTGTCTGGCTGCCCCCATCTTTCTTTATTCAGGCCTGACGGGGTTGCCCCTCCGCCCCTGTGCAAGTGTGCACATTCAGATTCAAGGCACGAGTACAAGATAGTATTAGAATGAAACGGTGTCTTCGCAAGATGTTCTTTCCGCTGTCGCTCTCTTCCTGCCTTCCTTCCTACACCTTCCTTGCTTACAGTGCATAGAAGGGTGGTAGCCCCGTGCTCCAGCTCAGGCGCATTCTTGCCACTGCTCATTGCACAGCCGGCATGAGAAAGGTTTGGATGCTTGGTACAGTGACTCTTTCATTCCGTCTTTCCTTCGCCAGGCTAGCGGACAGGGATGCTGTCGTTCTCTTGCAGCATTCAAAGCGTGCGCAAAGCAGTGCACCCCTGTGCCATAACACGGCCCCTCTCTTCTTCTCCCGGGCATAAGGGGCGTGTCAGGCCTCCCGGTCAATTTGCCCGCCTCAAGGTGGGAATTCGATTGAAACGGCCCCCCTCTGTCTCCCTCTCTGTTGGCTAGAATCTGTCTCTTTCTTGCCTTATGTATCTTGCACAAGGGCTACGAGTGGGAGAGAAAGATCTCTCTGATCAAGAATACATGCATGATCGATATACACTGTATATATCATATAATACTCTATATATGTATGTGTGTGTGTGTATATGTGCAGACAGACACTATAGAGTCTATGAGGGACCCGTGGACAACAAGCAAGGGAATGCACATCGACGAACGCGTATTTGTCTACCGATCTGCTTCGGCTGGCCCCTCAGCACCAGCACTGAAACTGGATCACCGTGTCAACAGCAAGAAACATGGCAAGGCCGGTAACGGCAGAGCTAAGTCTCCTCGTCGGGCACGAGCCACTCATAGCCAGAAGGTGCAGTTGCCCTGCTTGCATGTCTCTCTGTGGGAGCAGATCTGCCATGCCATGCATGTGAGCTCGTGCCTGCCAAAACCAATCTCTAAACCACAAGCGTCTGTCAGATGTGGAGCTTGAGGCTATGCTACCCGTCACGCCTGAAGGATGTCCAGATCTCCACCTCGGCTGCGGTCAGCAGATACGAGCTTACCTTATCCCTAGTTCTATAGCTACCAATTCTGCTCATACAACCCACCCTCAGCCTCAAGGAAGCATCACCTTTTTGGCACCGTGCATGCTCAGGCCTCGAGCCATCAGCCGCTGAATCCATCACACGAGCGCATGCTTGCAGCATGCCTAGCAAGAGTGCGAGCCGAGTGAACTTTGGCATTCGGGATGTCTGCTGCTGCAGAGGTGATCTTCGTGCCGCACTCTCCAAGCGGCTTGAAATGGAACGAACATCTCCTAGAAAGCACCACAGATCACGCTTCGCGTGGACCTGCTACTTTGTCTGAGCTTGCGTTTTCCAAAAAAAACGCCGGCTCCCATAAACCAGGAACCGCTGGAAAACGGTCAAGATTCCGTGGAATTGCGAGTCAACCTTCCTTCCCAAGGAATGGCTCTGCAAATTCCGAAGGTTGCACCTTGTCTGCATTAACCTGTCTGTCCGACGTTTCTGGTTTGTCCACATCCATGTCTTTGGCATGGCCAGAATCTTCGGTCCTCCAGTGAACTCACTCTATCAAATGGCGAGTAATCAAAGGCCGTGGCAGGGAATTTACAGTAAGCGGTCGGCAGTTTCGAGCTTCTGCTTCGTCTCAAAGCCTGTGTGCCGTATGCAACCCGAAACGGTAGATCCGAAATCCGGAAGGTGCAGCCGTAAAAAAATTGAGCAGGCCGGGCGGTTTGGTTTGCAGACGGGCTCCTTCTCGTGAATGTCGTCACGCAAAAATGCTTTCGCTCGGCAATACCCGCTTCGGCGCAGGCGCAGGCACCAAGACGTCCTCCTTGACATCCTCCTTAGGCCACGACAGCGATGTGCCCATCAACACCCTTCCTTTACGTTTCATCAGGTATCCTTGCTTTGAGGGATCTGGGCAGTGAATTCTATCTGAATATATCTGGATTCTACCTGGCAGTGTAGCAGACCTTGCAGACCCCCCAAATCACTACTTCGAGATCACCTTAACCCGAGTGGACCGACCTCGAGTTTGTCAAGGGCAGCGGACAGCTCTTGCTCGGGCTCCAAGGCCTGCGTGAAAGTTCAACAAGAAGGACATGTGTTTCGCTTGCTTCAGCTCTTTGCGCATGCTTGGCCGGGCATCTTCCTATGGTGCTTTGCCAATCCATGGAACCTGAGGTTCCGCCTGGGTCTTGACTGGTGCATATACGAACTGAATAGTGCTGAAGTATAAGGCTACCCGGAAAACAGTCTGCACCTCATGGAAGACTTGGGCAGAAAGAGTCCATTCGAAAGGCATCGCATTTCAAGGACTGGACTATAGTTATCTCGAAATGTCCGCTCAGGCCTGGGCATGCTGTTTCACCACGTCCGGCAAGCCCTGGAACTTGCGCAACGGAGGTACTAAGACACTAAGACATGCTTGAATAGTTTCGGAAACTGCTCAAATCTGCATCAAGTTGCTGGAAGTAAAGGCGTCATCGGCTTCTTCAAAGGCGTGCCAGATCCCCGTGCCAAGCGCTGCATGTCCCATTGCGCCAAACGGCGAGGCCTTCAGCTTCTCAGAAACGCTTGATAAACAAAGCCTCCACACGATCAGTGACGCACAAAATCCATCGTGCCACAAGCCCAGCAGAGGCCGGTTGCTATCAGGCCAAGGTATTGGGCTTCCCTGTGTGACCAAGTAGCATTGTATGAAGGCCTTCGGGGCAGGCCTCTTTGATGTACCTCGCATCTGCAATCGCAGGCATCTGCTCAATTTACTTGTACGGCGCTGGGATTCCAAGTCCAGCTCAGGCGCGACATCTCTCTGGAAGCCCTCCCCGGGAACGGGTTGCGAGGCATGCGCAGGGATGCATCCCAAACAAGATTCCTGTGACATCCATAACCTCAAGACGACAGCGCTCATTCACAGCTCTGACTAATCGCACGAACTCCGTGAATCCTCCAAGGGTCCGACTCGACATTGCCCAACGAGAGGTCTGTGTTCTCTCACCGTAGTGAGTGGTCATGGGAAGGTGGTCCTCGACTCTCGGCATTGAGAGCCCAATATGCGCATCGCTTTATTACAGGAGGGCAGGAGGAAAATCACCTTGCCACCTGCAGCCGGGATTCAGCTCTCAACGCTGGCAAGTGCGACGGGCGGAAGTTCTTCTTGGTGAGAGGACTGTCCTCGAAAGCATGGTGCAGCGCTCCGGGCAGCTTGCCACTCACATGCTGAACTGGTCACTATTGAGTGCTGTTTTATTGGGTTTCTCAAGTCAATACTACTTCCCGGAATTGCGAAAAGCAGATCCGAGAGTCCTCATAGAAGTGAAAGCCGTTTGAGGATTGCCACTTGAAGGGCAGCGTCCGATGACCATAGTTCGTGTCGAAGCCCCACTTCGTATCGCTCATGCCGCTGGTGGGCAGGCCTGGAAAATGTCACACACGTCTACTCTTTGAGCCAGCCAGGCCATCAGCAGCCCAAGCAAATGGTGTCTTCCAAACATGCCTGACATGTAAGACAATGTAGGACAAAGTCTTTCACACCACAAGGCAAATCGCACTTTTTTCTCGCCCACGATCCTTGCTTTGGTCTTGCAGGCCCCAAGATGGACAGCCGGCGAGGTTCCCGACAGGTTCCCACAGAGTCTGCTATAGTGCCCCATCTCGCAAGCTCCTCTTAACTCCTTTTCCTGTCACGAATATTGTGCGAGCGCAGGCATGGCACACTGCTTGAGAACCCAAACTATCCCAAACTGCTGTCAAACACCAGTTTTCTACGTGCTCATCGAGCTTGGGATGCCGACGATCTAAGGGGTGAGGTCACCCCGGCGTCGACCTCCAAAAAACTTTCACCATCGCAGCCGTTTCGGAGCTACCGGCTCTGAACTTGCAGACTGAACTCTTCAAAATGCTAAGCTGCTAAGCCTACTGTAAGCCTGTGCACACCACGGAACATACCAAAAACCAGTCACTTTCTGTCGATTACGCCCTCGTACCTCCGAAACACAGATACCACGCAGGCTTCGAAGCTCATCACAATGTGCCTAAAGCTAGAACAACGGCCGATTCATTTGATGCCCTATAGCAGCGACAGATGAACCGCAAATTGCCTGATGGCCTTCAAAGGAGAGCCCACAGACTCTACCAGCACTTCAGCAGTTTTTTTTGTCTTCTTCTCAACTTTCGGCAGCCCAATTGGTTTTGCGTGAGGCGTGTCTTCCCAAATAATCCGCGCCTTTGTTGGTGACAATTGTAACAATTCATCGTCGAGCCGGTTGAGAAGACATCTTAGGCGATGACCGTGCGGTCATGCAGCTGTGAGGTTCTACAGCACAGAGACTGATGATTTCCGACGAAACTGGTAAGCGCCCAAGAGCAGCTGCTTCCAAGACTCTGTCTAAGTGAAGTCTCAGCATCACTGAGTTTGGTCGAAACCATCCTAAAGCTCTTGTGAGACTCAGGCTTTGCCTTTAAAAATGTGGTTGGGGGAGGGCAGAAGTGCTCCGCAGGCTGCCCGAAAGCCCCGAAGTCTTCCAACTGCAACACCTACGTACGAGATACATCTACATCGGCGACTACTATCCTGTTTGATAACTATATCGGGATGGCCAGCTATGTGGGACAATTCTAGACTTGCACAAGACTCCAGAAGTCTGTATTATTTTAAGACATTCAGGTGATGTGCAGCGCGAAAAGCATTTTCACTGCAGCTTGGCTGTTGCACTGGAGCTGGGTCACGTCAGTCTGCCTCTCAGGCCGCACACTCTTCATTGATCCGTGCACGAGATAATTTATTCGCAGAAATACAAACTCCCGCCCAACATCACATCTCCAAAACACAAAGTGAAATCTGTACCAGCTCAACAAGTATATAAGTCCACGAATCTGCGAAGGGCGCGCAAAAGCTTGTCGCCAAGCTGCCCACTTTCCGAAATGCGAGGCTTGGAACACCTTCACAACATCAGAAAAGTCCGGCTGCAAAGCGCCGGATCAAAAGTATCAGATGCAATGCACTCAAACACCTGGACCTCACCTAGGCCCTAGGTAACAAAATAATCACCTAATCCCAGCCAAGGTGCATCCTCTGTCTTCATCCTGACTGAATCGGACTCATGAAGGGTTGGAAAATCGTAACTTGTCCCAGACAATCTTGAAGTCGCACTTTTACATGCTAGCTTGGGCCTCACTTGGCTGTGACTTTTTTGCAGCGCCTCCTAAGATCCGGGACATGAATTGAATATCGCTTCGGCCTCCTCCTCGGCGTGGACCGAGAAGTTGAGCAGGCGCGGGCATGGGTCTGTTGCTGGGGCTCAGATCGGCGCGGCCTGGGCACAAACGGATGGCTTCCGAGTGCTGTGGTGAGGGCTTCCGGGCTTGCAGGTTGGCTTGACCGGGAGATGGGATGTTTTGTCCAAGCAAAATTACTTAGTGACTGCCTCGTGCCTGTAACCTCGTTCATGATGAGCTCTTGTCGCAATATCCTGCTCCTCCTCCTACTGCTACTAACTGCCACTGCGAATACTACGACAACCACGACTGTTACTACTTTCGCGATTTTTGGAGGCGCCGGGAACGCTGACGGCAGCGATATATTCGGCTCCTGATGTGAGGGAAAAATCTAAAACCCAATGGAATCGACATATCGGATTTGCGCGTTTATGCTGCGTCGGCGGAGCCTAAGAACAACGACTACAACCGCAAGCAATTACTACCCAACCACGAGCAGAAAGCACTTGCGCAGCAAAACCCCGACCCCAAACCCTAGCACGCGCTTCTCTCATTGCGCCACGTTTCGTCGTTGGCGCAGAGGAGGGCTTTGCTCCAAATTCCCGCATGTACCTGACTTGGGATTCTTCTAACCGGCTACCCAACTTAGACCACAGGCAAAGAGAAGCAGCATCGGTCGTATGCACTGGCTTATCAGCTCAATGGGTTCGACGCATGTTCCGATCTGCATGCTGTGGCCACTGTGGTCTGTCAGTGTATCATCCTCGTATCGAGTACTTGCCTTCTCCATTTCACAATGCAGACACCCAGTAGGTTGTACTGGCTAAACCTCTGTACCGTACTGCATACGGGCTCTGAGATTCATCCTTTTCAAGGGGCCACCGTTAGTGTAGCAGTACCAGGTGCTTCATGTGAAAAGCGGCAAGGTGCATGCACAACGATAAAGGCTCCAACCGCTGCGCTGCACATGCCGTCGCAAAACTGGTTTAGGCTATGCGCTTAGAGTTGGCTCGTCCTGCTCGGTGATCCCTGATGTGCGAGCCCAGTTACCGGGAAGGTATAAACGCAGCCTCTCTCAGGCGATCGTGATCTGTACGCATTAGCATGCTGGGAACACAAAGTCTTTCCTGATGCCTTTTTCGTACGCATCACAAATCACGCCTCAGTTGCCATGCTGCTGGCGGCCTACGAAGATTTCCTCTTCTCGTTGATCAGTTGGCTTGTGGGCCCAATTCCAAGGCTTTTGGATGAGGCCAGGCTTTCTGGATGGGCCTGATGAAGCCAGACGTCTGGGGTTCATTACTAATTAAACCATTTATGCGGGGAGGCCAGGCCATCAATTCTGTGACCTTTTCAACCCCAACAATGGAAAAGACTTGGGGTAATCCCAAGTCATTCATGGGCCCATGCCTCTTGATGAAGCCCAGCTGTCTGGATGGGCCTCAGGCCAGACGTCTGGGGCTTTGTACTAAACCGCTTATGCTGGGAGGCCAAGCCATCACTTGTCGAAGGCTGGATGGAGCCAGCCCAGCAAAGCCATGGGATCCCGATAACAAAAAAACTTTGGGGGCACCCGATGATGCCAATGAAGCTTCCCGAGCCGGCGGAATCAAGGCTTCAAGGCTTTGGTTTTTTGGGGCTTAAAAGGCCGAGGGCTTTGGAAGGAAGCCCGGCCATCTGGACGGGCCTGAGTCCAGAAGCCTAGGATTCCTTACAAAACCGCTTGTCCGGGGAGGTTAGACCATCGATTCTCCAAGGGGATAGATAGCCTAGCAGCCTCCGGGAAGCCAACAAAGAACATGTTTTCGAGCCTGTATGTTGGCATTGATGGCGAAGATGCGGAGATAGATTTCCGCTTACTTGATCACTTCCATGTACATAACTGCTTTTTTGCATCTGACAAAAAGGGAAATGCTTGCGCTTATGTCTGCTGAGAGATTACCCGATGGCCCAATGGCTGATGGCCCCGTTATGGGGCCTGTTTTTGTCCTTCTGCTGTACATGCGACAAACCTGGCACCTTTATTAGGCATGTCTGAGCTTGCTCTTTCTCATGCTTGAACCTTGATCGCATGTGCTTGAGAGTGACAGGCAAATCAGTTTTGACGATTTGTGACTTCTCTTTTCGCCTTTCATTTTCTTATTTTCAAACAGTCTGCTGCCGACTCTTTCTTGCTTCCGTACACGCTTCGTTTCGGAACAGTCGCAGTCGCAGGGGGCATGGCGGTCTTTCCCTAGCCATGCCAACGAAGCTATGGGAACAGACTGGAAGGGAAACTGGACGCAGTTTCCTGTACCTGCAAAAGTACATGATGCACCATGGACTATGGACGCTGCGTCGTAGTTTGGGCATCTGCAGCTAGTTTTCAAATTTTCTGTCATCATTAAAAACAAGGTTTGTGAGGCAGTGTGTGAGCACTCATGTCCACGTGACAGATGTCTGCATGGTTTCCGAAATCTGCAAGTGTTTTGCCAGTTTTTGCGTTTGCAGACGTGCACCCATAATTGACGACCTGATGGTCGCCGTCCACATCAAGCTTGGGTCTCGCAGTACCAGCCTGACGTGTGTCCAGAGAGTTGTGCATACTGCCTGTATGTCAAGATTTTACACGTGTAACTATACCCAAGCATTGCATGAACTAGCAGTTTTGTTTCGCAGTATGGCGAACTTGGCAGAATTACGAACCCACGGTGTCACGCTGGGATTGAGAAAAAGCAAGGGTGCAGCATCGGTACATGAAGCTCGGCAGATCCCACTAAACTGTGTTTTTGCAAGCCGAGGAAACCTCATCTCTTGCAGCTTGCTGCCGGCAAAAGGATTGCGTGGCGCTCGCAGTGTGTCGTGCCATGCCGGATTCCGGTGGCATCCGTAGCCTGAGCAGAAGCTGCTCAAGAACCAGTTCTCACGGTTTTTGGCAACAATGGCTTTTTTCTCCAAGCTGACATTGGCCGTCGTCCCTTGCCAAGCCAAGTTGCAGGACATAGCCCATCGATTGTTCTGCTCGCGCTCTTTGTAGTTGGTATCCAACGGAAGAAAATCATCCCGATATGCGGGCATGGACGTTGGCCGGAAAGTTGTTTTCAAACTGCTATTCTGGTCGTAGTAGCTGTATCCTGAACGGGAATTCGGGTGCAAGCCGCTCTCGTGGAAGAGCAAGCAACAATGCTCATGCTTCATACAGTCCTGCATGGTGCCACTTGAAGGGAAGTGTGCGATGAGCGTAATTCGTAGCGAAGCCCCACTTGGTGTCACCCATCGCTTTCCACGGGCCATCTGTCAGTGCTACGCTTCCTAGAGCCCGGAGAAAGGAGTATTTGGCGGCCGCGGCATGTAGGCACAAGACACATGCCACATATCTCAGCGTTCATGTACTTGGCAGCTCGACGAAATTTCACCAACAGCCTATGACTGAAGTGCAGCAGTGCGACTCCTGTTCTCAGCAAGACCTGCACCTGGGCTGAGGCTTCAAAGACTGCAAGTGCCTCTAAACATTTCCCGCTTGTGCCTGGACAAGTTGTGATGGACATTCACGTGAGATCAGGCGTGAGGATGTGGTGGAATAAGCTGAGACAGGCACTCTTGCAATCCGATCTTGCTCCGACCTCAGGAAGCTGCGCAAGCACTTCATGGCAATGACCGTGTCTGCTAAGAGTTCAATTAAAGCGAGACTTGGGAAGCTGCGGCGTGGGATATACGACCTTCAACCGATGCCCCAGCCCAAATGTCAAGTGCTGCGACCAGTCGTGCTCCCCAATGACTGTACAGTACAAAAACTCGCTCTGGAGCCACTTCGGGCTCTCCGACATGCAGTCGAACCTCCATGCTCACCAAGGGCCGGCTTCGGTCACCGTGCACTGCAGCCACCTGCACCTGCAAAGAGAGCTCTGGCAACCTTCTGGTTTCCTGCAGCACGTCAGACCCCTCAACGACCCAAACTGTCCAGCCAGTGTTCCTGTGGCGTGCAGTGCCCTCAATACAGCTTTGAAAACATGAACATCATATCCTGGGACTGAACCCCACCCCACAGATGAGGCAGCTTCAAGAGGGCGTGGAACATGTGGAACAAGATTCCACGTGTATGACATGCGGAAACAACTTAGTAGCGACGGTTCAAAACAAGCACAATGCATGCTGATTCTGGTTCTAAATCGAGCCGGATCTTGATACATACTCAATCTGCTCACGAGCTACTTGTTCCACCTGTCCAGCTACGTGCCGATGTTGCGCTGCCGGGACATTTTCTCGCTGCGGCAGAAGTGGGCGAGCGCTTCTGCTTCTCTAGCAGTGATTAATCAACAGTAGATGCTGCTCGCCAGGTTCAATCCGGATTCTCGGCTCGCACCGCCGCACTACCGAAATTACTCCAAGAGTCAAATGCTGGAAACACAGCTCCATGCTGTTGATCATGGCGGAAGCTTGGCTGTTCAACCAACCCGCCTACCCTTCCCACAGCCTTGCACCTGGACACGGGATGTCACTGAACCCATTCTCGTGCCTAGCTTCCGCCGGAGAGCATGCAAGGCTTGGCGATTGTTCAGAAGTTAGAACTGAGAGAGCATCCATCTTGCACCCAATGCAGTTCACCAAACCCTGTGGCGAGGAAGATGAAACCAGCAGGCAGGATTTAATTCCTGATCAAGCCGGAGTCTACAGCCGTCGATCACACTGCGTTGACAAGAAGTGAAGTCCGCTAAACTGCGACTGGCAGAACAAGGCTGCCGGATAAGTTCCGCGTACCATCGCTACACAAACGGATCTGGATCATCTCTCCTCTCGTGTGAAATAGACGAATGATCCCAATGGCCCTCAACACTCCTAGAATATGCCCAGCAGTTGGAGGAGGGCTCCTGATTGATTGTTAGGCGACTGTAGGCGTTTCTCGACTTGTCGGCCCCTGCAAGGTGGCTAACACGATTAGGTGAAGTCTCCATAAATTTTGCAGGACCTCCCTCCGTGCCACCTCGATACATCGAAGCAGCACCAGTCAACTTTGATTCCACTCCGACGGCCTGTGGCGCTGCAACTCGATGCTAAGCCCCGCCAGCAGCCGGAGACAGCTGCCATGGTGATCCTCTAATTGACGCAAGGCCAGTGGGAGCAACAAGCTCTCTGCAGCTTCCACCTGCATGGCTTGTAGTTGAGCTTGGAGGTCCTGCAGCCTAAAGCGCCTCCTGGGAAATGATATGGCAAAAGGGTGTGCAGCGCCTCGGCATTCCTCTCGTCTGACAGGCTGCAAAGGAGAACGAGCCTGGGGAGCACTAGGAAAAGCTCGGCATCCTGGTATTCGAGCATCCTCCCAAGTGTTTCCGGTGCGCCAGGAGGTCCACCTCCATGACGAAGTTGGAGATGATGGCTGGAGCGGTGACCCAACAAGGCAGAGTACCAGTGGAGGGCAGAGTGCCAATAATGGGGCCAACGACAACTCTTCGTCGTCTTCGGAAGAAGATGAAGAAGTGAGAAGGATCCACAAAGTGAATCCGCTTCACTTCTTCATCTTTCTCCGCCAGGTAACCGCGCACCTCCACGAAGCCCGACAGGACTTGGGTTGCCAAATAGCGCTGTGCCGCAGCCTCTGCGCCTGAGCCCCCGCTTCGAAGAAGCAACGAGCAAGCAGCCACAAGGAAGCGCCTCGCCCTCCTCGAATCCGAGCTCGGAGCCCCACGAGGGCAAGGGAGCAAGTCTTCTCGGCATCTTCTCCTGCAGATCGAAGCAGAGTGCACTGTCCGAAGCTGAATCCGAGGAGGCCATTTAACACAGGGCGCGGACTCGGGCTCCAAGGCTCCGCGTGCTCTGCCTCCTCCGAAGCGGCCGGGACCTCCTTGTCTTGAAGTCTTGGGTCGCGAAGGCCAAGGGCCTACCACGTCGAAGACTTGCAGCTGCCGTTCCACCGTTCCACGGGCCTCCTCGCCTCGACTGCGATCCGCATGAGCTCCGCCACATAGCTCGCCTCAAAGTCGCTCCAAGCTTTGTCGCAGTCGCCAAGCAAAACCGACAGCTGCTCGAGAAACCGACAGCTGTCAGTCCGAGTCGGTTCGCCGTGCTTGTCTTCCAACTTTGCCAGCAGTCTCTGATGACAGTGGCGCACGTCCGAAGCCTTGAGGTGCGAACTGCCGTGGGTAACGTAGATGCGACCGTTCACAGCCACGGACTCGAAGTTACCTTGGCAGGCCTCCCACAGCTCCACGCGGTAGAGGTGCCTGGACTTCTGGAAGAGGACCCGATAGTTCTCAGTGAAGGCCTGCCGGTAGCTCCGATCAGCAATGTCCACTTGCTGGACCACGGACAGCAGCTCCAACGCGTCCAAGAACTTTTGAGGGTTGGCCTCTTGGTGCAGGCTTGAAGGAGGCGCGCAAAGCTCCTTCTGGGCTGCGGCTGCTAAGTGGGAGCCGGCCAGCTCGCAGCCGTCCGCATCCGCTGCATGAGCGGTCGGTGTTAGTGTTAGAAGCCATGGCGAGAAGTGCACAAAGCGCGCGAAGCTGTTTGACTGATTTAGCGTGCTTGAAGTCACTTGAACTGGAACGTTTTAAATGGGCCGAAAACTCCACAAAGCGGCCAACATTTGGCCGTGAAGCGTGCAATTGCATGTGGTGACCGGCCTCGTCAAGAAAACAGCGGTGGGTGATCTTCGTCAAAAACACAACAATGAGAGAACAACTGTATTCTGTTTGAGGGCACGCACCGCAACCTGCGGCCCAGGAAAGCTACTGAGCAGCTACCGGGAAGCCTTCCAATCCACGGCAATCTACACGCCGCCTCTGTGAGCTCCCGTTCGTAAACTTCGAAGCCATCTTCAGCGCCTGCAGGCATCCCGCAGCCCGCAACAAAACCCCAGCTCTGTCGATGCAGTGCTGCAGAGCACAGCGGACTTCGTGGCATGTCAAGTGGTTGTAATCAGCGTGGTAACTGCGCACATCTGCTCACAGAACTGCACCCCATTGACAACCAAGTCAACAACTGTGCATGGGTCCTGGTGGGCTCAGGCCAATTGCAGCCGATGCATCTACAGGGTAACCCTGACCCGACACTGTCATCAGCACCTCACTCGTTGCGCTTCTGACTTCACGGCTTGATGTGTACTGTGTGCAAACTGGGCAGGAGCATCCAAAGCCAAAAAAAACTGCAGAAAAGGAAAAACGTAGCATCACGCTGGGACCGCTTAGGCTCCCACCCAGGGTTCTTGCGAGGAAAGCAAGTTCCGAGGATTGAACACCTCTGCATTGCTAGTGCCCGTGCCTAGTCTGCCGTGACAAGGTCGACTGCCTACGCAACACCTGCGAGCAGAGCGCTGATGCCTGAGCCTGGAAGCCATAGTATTTGCCGGCTAATAGTGCCCCAGCCAATGCGATGCTTAAGCGGCTCCTGCCAGGAGTCGTGAATGACACAACATCAATGAATCAGTTGGTCACTGCAGGCCCATCCTGCTCTCCGCTGCGCACGACCAGATTCCTGGAAGCACCAGCACCCGGCGCCCCTCACCATCCTGCATTGGGAAGGCGCGGTACTTGTCTGGGCCATGAAATCCTTTGACATCTGTGACCGAGCGACGGCAGAATAAAGTGATGGATGTAGGTCCTGAGCCGAAGGTGTTAGTGCTTAGTATGGCCTTTCAGACTCTCCTCATACTTGCACCACCCGCTCTGCCAAGTGTCTGAGCAGATGTTAGTCGATGGCACAGTGAAACCATCTGGCATCTGCAGAACAAGCCTTTCCGTTCTAGCATCAAGCACATTCGGCTCTTCGTGCTTACCGCCTCGGCTCGCCCGCCTGCCAGCCCAAACACTTTGCTCTGGCATGAAGAGGACCTCACGGCATTCTGCCAGCCCGCCCGCTAGAGACGAGAAGTCAAGCGGGTTGGCTTGGACCTGCAGCTCATTGGGCACCAACGATCCATTGGCAGGCGAGGCGGCAAAGCCTTACAGACTGGCCAAGAAGTCGATGGCAATCTACGCTCATGCAGCCTTGGACTCGATTCTGTCCACACTACCTCCATCGTCAGGCATTGACTGCCTCCCACCGACCATCCACAGGCGCAAGTCTACAGGTCGGATCTGGATCGAGGATCCAAGACCCAACATAACCAGCAGGCTGCGGCCGAAATGCGGCTGGGCTGAATGGAGGTGTGGCTCAGCATGCCCAGCACAGGCACTCCTGATCAGGGTTTCTGCAGCCTACTCATGTCTGTCATTCATTCTGTACCCCTGCTCGAAACGTGCGAAACATGAAATATGCGTGCCAAACCTCAGCCAGTTATGAAAGATGCGGAGCCTGCTCTCAGCTCGACGTCTGCATCCTTACGAAAAATTGGCGGCGGGGTCCCTCTCTTGCTGTCCATGAGCATATGTTGCAGGATTGCAGGAATCTCGCATCTTGGAAAGGCCAAGCAGCGTGAAGATGGGACTGCGAGAAGGGAGCCACCTGACTGTCACTATCTCTCTGGACCGCTGCCTTCTGCAACCTGCTAGTGCCGATCTGCAGCTTCTTGAATGAAGCTCTTTGGTCTTTGGTTGATCTTTGGTCCACTTGAGTCGGACGTGATGTGGCTCACTGCTGTTGGGCATCTGGCTGGCGCAGGCACGCTTGTGGTGTGGTATCCGGCGGCCTCACGGAACGAGGCCGCTTCTACCAAACAAAACCTCCTGCTGGGGAGTCTGCAGATGGCTGCGAACTTTGACATTCATGCGAACTATGCATGGCTCGACATGAGAGCAGCTTGCTCGGCCTGCATCCTCAGCTGCCACACCTGTTCTAGAATCGCGATGCAAGGCCACTTTGACTGACACTTTCAAGCCTGACCACGTGCAAGACCGCCATTCTGTTGGCTCTTTGCTTGCTAAGTGCAGCTCGTTGTCGGGGCTTTGCGCTTTCAGCGGCGATGCAGGATTGGAGAGCGTTACCCAGATGTCGACCTCGGCAAAGTGACCACATGCCATGCAACACTCCCAGAAAGGCTCTGCCTGAGTGGTCCGCCCAACTTCCCGCCCAAATGGCACCGAAGGACGGTAAAGTGTACAAGCAGCTCCGGCCTGCCCCGTTTATGCTATGATGGAGAAGAAGCAGACTCGTCAGAGAAGATATGGAAGCACGCACCGGCCGCTGCCTGAGCAGGACCACCTGGCACCCAACATGGGCAGGAAGTTGTCAACTGATATCACCTACCTGTCCGTGTATGTCCTACGAGTAACAAAAACAAGCGCACAAGCTTTAGCACACTGGCATATTATGGGCTGGCCCTACGATTTCGGGCGGACGACCTGAGCGGTCGCCAACAAGTTCACCCGTCACTTTCACGGTGTGCTCGGCAAAACAGGAGCAAGTGCCCAATCCGCGGCCTGGATTCCAGAGCTGAGCTCGTGACCAAAGCAGTGGGCGGCCTCAGCTCGGTCGGAACTGTAACCATTTGCTGAGGAAGTTAGCTGAATCGCGACGGAATGCCTTTTTTACAACGTGCTAAGGTCTGCTGGTCCACCTCTAGTCGCTGTAGTTGCTGGGATATGTGTCACATACTGAGTTCACTCACCGAAATCTGCAGTGTCCAACAAACTGTGAAGGTGTGTGCAGTGACGCACATCCGGGAAGTAGTGCAACGGACTTGGAGGATTACTAGCGCACGTTGAAGGTTCACCGGCATGTGAAGGACAACCAGGGCACAAAGTCTCTGCAATGCGACACTCAGCATGGGGAGAACACAGAAAGCATGCGCCGGTGAACAAGGCCGAGATTCAAATTGAAACAGACCTTCAAATGGCGGCCGTTCATGCTATGAAACAACTGTTGCATAAGCGATTTGCCGACACTGTGCGGCTGCGGTCTGACAAGCTTCGTGTGCCTTGTCACACGCTGACCAATTCGGCAGCTGTACATGTTGAACTGAAAGTGGCTTCAAAGCCCTGCAGTAAAAGCGTGCTCTCAGGTCCTTCCGAAGGTGGAACGTGACAGGGACATCGTGAATTCCAACATCATCGTGTGTAGCAGTGTAGCCTATCCCAAATAGTATCACGACTTGTTCTCGATGGGCACTGCTCTGTAGAAATACCAGTCTTTCCTGGCTTCTTTAAATGTATGGACTAGGTCCATGTGTGTCGAGTTTCAAATAAGGTTCATCGCTGCGCCACCTGCCGCAGGTAGTCAGAGCATACAGTCACCCAGGACAAACAACGTTGATGATGTGAAGAACAGAGCATGGCATGCCACGTTATGAGCGCACGACAGAATCACCGACCTGCTGCACAGCAGCTCACCTTGGCACTCAAACAAGCTTACTGAAATTGTCTTGCCAGTTTGAACAAGCCAGCCTTAACTGCCTGGAAATATGTATGACAGCAGGGCATGACCACAACGGTTTCGGCGCTCACAATCCTGGCGACCACAACGGTTTGTAGCTCTCCTCTGTTGTAGCCTTTTCTAAAATTGCACCAGGCTGCTGCAATCCGCAAGTTCCCGTGAATGGCTGTGCCTTGACAACAGCTGTAAATCCCGATCGTCATGCACAACAGCATCAAGCCTTCTCAGTGCTGGCTCCACTGCTGGATGAACCAACTTGGATCCATGGCGCTCCGTCCTTTGCAATGGAGACATTGGATGCCACTGGGACACGAATGACTACTGATTACCGTAGCCTCATCACTCCACGAGGATTGGATGTCTTCGACAGGCTTGTGGCCGAATCCTGAAGACTCGGCTATTGCCAGTGCCTTCCTGTGAAGCACGGACTGCAGCATTTCAAGCTGTGCAACTGAAGGCCGCGCGCTTGTCGCAAAGTGTCTTTACCTTCACCCAGCTGTAATTTCAGAATTTGGCTGCAAAGGGCCAATGTGTGCGTAAAGTGTTGCTGGCAGGTGTTGTCTTGGGAGCCACGCCTCCTGCAGCATTCCCTCCAAGGTTTCATCAAGAGGAGATGCAATGCGCGAAGGTCCACCTGTCGTGCAAGCGAGAGAGCTTATGAATTCCGTCGCTACGAGTGCTTGCAAGCAACCCTCGTACAGCCCGCCTGTGGTGGTGGACTTGATCCAAAGTGTGCCATCTTCATCATACATAAAGTCGATAGCCTCATCCCAATCGTCATTATCGCCCGTCAAAAAGCTGGTGCCATACCTCGCAACGAAAAGACGTTTGACTTCTGCAAGCTTTTGCTCCAGTCTCTCCACGCGGCAATCTCGCGGCACACCGGTCCCTTCTGTCACGGTCCAGGGTGTTCCATCTGCATCATACTCGGTGTCAACATCGCGCCCGTACTTTTGCGCAAACAGGCCCTTGACATTTCCAAGCATGTGCTCCAAACGCTC
>CAJNJA010015250.1:0-11836 GCA_905231915.1 Symbiodinium necroappetens | reverse complement strand
CCCTAAACCCCTAAACCCTTTTTGCTTTGGATGCCAGGCGCTGGCCGCTGAAGGCGACGTCGCTGCTTTGCGCCAGGCGCAGCGGAAGAGTTCGGATGCCGAGCTCGGTGGAGACTAACGAGTTCGCAAGGGTTCGGGCTCAAAAGGGTTTAGGGCTTAGGGTTCAGGGTTTTTAGGGCCATTTTAGGGTTTATGGTTTGTGGGGTTTAGGTTTGGAAATTAGGGTTTAGGGCTAAGGGTTGACTGAGGGTTTAGGGTTTAGTTTGCCGTGCAGGTTTAGGGTTTCCAGCTTCAGATGTACTATTTTTAGTAGAACTTACACCAAACTTGTGCCCCTATCTTAGGGTCGAGGATTTGGCGTGCAAGGATTTTTGCCTGAGGTGCAGAGAGTAGATGTAAGAGAGATGGTTAAATAGGGTTCAATAGCATTCCGTCGTTTGAAGTCTAACCAGCATTGGACACACCTTTTCATTGGATCCCTAAAGTAAGTCTTCCACACGGTGTGGGGTTTAGGGTTTAGGAGAGAACATCACAGCAGGACGTGGCGTGCTCTCAGCTTATTCAACACAGACCCTCCGCGGCCCAGCGACATCGATGATCCCCTAAACCCTAAACCCTAAACCCCTAAACCCTAAACCCTAAAACCCTAAACCCTAAACCCTAAGCCAGACGGCCAGACTGCTAGTGTTTCTGTTCGAGTCCAAGGCTCGGTGAGTTGGGAGCTTGAGACGGCGTGGCGTGGGCTATTCGAGGGCAGAGCGTAAAATCTACATCATGCACCCAAATCCTAATTCCTAAATCGGGGACCTTAATCGCATATTCTAAATGCCCACTGAACCACTGCAAACCCCTGACTCCTAAACCCTCGCCCCTGAACCCTAAACCCAAACCCCTGAACCCTAATTACTGTAAATCACGTTCGTCCGTGTCCTCGGACAGGTCCCCGCCGAAGTGCTGCAAGCAGAAGCGCCACAGCCGTCGCCCGAGCTCCGGGGAATGCTTGGTAAGGTTTTGGGGAACCCTAAACCCTAAACCCTAAGCCCGAAACCGTGGGGGTTGCAGGTCTTTAGGGTTTCAGGTGTTTTGGAGGTTAGTGTGTGGGGAGATTTCCGGTGTAGGGCTTCAGGCTTCTAGAGTTTTAGGTTTTGGGATTTCAGGGTGAGAGTCTAGGCTGAGTTTTAGGGTTTAGAGTTTGGGGGTTTAAGTTTAGGGAGCCGTTCAGCAGAGGTTTGTCAGCATCTGTGGGGTTTTCAGGCATGGAGTGCCTGTTAGGGCCTAGGTCAATGCAGAGGGCCCAAAGAGGCTTCCATGCTGAGTGCTAGTGCGGAATATCATCACCTCAACCGGTTTAGGATTTAAGGTTTGCGGTTTAGGGCTCAGGGTTTAGGGTTCAGAAGCTGGCTAGAAGGAGCACGCCTGACTTGATGACAGTTTCACTGCAGTCACTACAGGATGCATCCGATATGGCAAGAGTACAGTTCTTAGCTAGCAGCTGTTGAGTCTTTCGGGAGTTAGGAACTCCAGCATCATGTACTGCGGGAGCTTCAAGAACCAATCGTATTTTCCTGTCTATGGCACTTATGAACTGAAGGAGCTGTCCCTGAAGGCGCGGTAGGCTAAACCGGTCTCTGGCCCGTTTTCTCTCAAGCTGCGACTCTCACAACCCGAAACCAAGCCCTGAACCCACCTGTACGTACGCTTCATGCTTTGAAGGGCATAGAACCGGAGCCCCAGTCACTGAAACACGAAAATCAAAACCCTAAACCTAAACCCTAAGCCCCATACCCCATACATACGCTCTTCTTCAAGCCCTGAACCCTGAACCTAAACCCGAAGCTCAAACCCAAAGCCGCTAAATCCTGAAGCCTTCAAGCTGAACCCCCCCAAAAAAAAACCGGAGAGAGCCCTTGAAGAGCCCTTGCGTAGGGTTTAGGGTTTAGGGTTTAAATAGTTTAGGGTTTAGGGTTTAGAATGTACTGTTTAGGGTTTAGGGTTTATAATTTACTGTTTAGGGTTTAGGGTTTAGGGTTAATCCTTAACGAGGCTAAGTACCGAACCTGCCAATGCCAGCCTTGTCGGAGATCGAGCTTGGAGGTGGTAGTTATAAGTAGGATAACTATGGTTATAACTTGTTCTAACTTATATCCCATAAGTATCAGGGAACTTATAACCCATATATAACTACCCTCAACCCTAAACCCTGAAAGCCTAAACCCTCTAGAACTTATAGAACCCCGAAAGGACCCCCCCCCACCAAGAGGCTGCTGAGCACTTCTGCGGAGCAGGCCCTAGACTGTTCCTGTTTGCATGGAGGTTCTTTTAAAACGTCTATAAGGGCTCTGCGAAGGGTTCCATTGGGGGATCGGTAAAGGCTCTGTTAAGGGGTTGATTTAATTAAGGGATCTATAAGGGCTCTACGAAGGGTTCCTTTGAGGGATCGATAAAGGTTCTATTAAGGGGTTGATTTAAGGGATCTATAAGGTCTCTAGAAAGGGTTCTTTTAAGGGATCCATAAGGGTTACTTTAAGGGTTCCTGTAAGGGGTGGTTGTAGGGGTCTAGGGTTTAGGGTGTGGGGTGTTTGGGTTTCAGGGTTTAGGGGCTACAGGACCTAGCATGACGGTTTTCATGATTATGGGTTTGCCGGGTTCAGGGTTAGGGTGGGTTTTGTAGCGCGGTTTCAGTCGTCAGGCTTTAATGTTGGGGTGAATGGCCTTGTTTGGGCTTGAAACTCATGAACAACTAGTAGTAGCCCCTTTAATTCCCCGTATACTTTTTATAGTATATCCCAAACCCTAAATGCCATTATAGTATAATACACCCCCAAAACCTTATTCTAGCCTTGTTGGGCTAACGATGAAGAGTCCGTTCAGAGCCTTAACAGGCCTCACTTTTTCGACTGTACCGAGAAATCTGTGCCGAAAGTGTCCAGCTACCACCGCAATCTCTTTCGGGTTTAGGGTTTAGGGTACTTGATGCTTGGCATTCCGAGTGTGGTTCGATGATCAAAGTCATCACGGGTATTGTCTCTTAAAGCTGGTTTCAATACGGATACGGCTTGAAAATCACAGGTGGGAGACAAATCCTCTCGTTGATTTTGCCCGAACAGACTTCTTGTTCGATCACATCCAGGAACCACATTCTAATTATTATTCGGCGGCGACAGTCGCGCTATAGAGGTTTGGCAGTACGGAGATGGGGGCCCAAAGGAGTTGAAAGGTTGTGGTGGTTTGGTATATGTTGTTCGGGGTTTCGGGAACTAAGATTCCGCGCGTCGCGCGGCTGTCGTCGACTTCCGTGCGTCGTGACACCACTTTGGGCTCTTCATCCGCCTAACCCCTAGCCTTTATGCCTATACATCCACGACTCGCAACCCAAGAACAATGAAGGCTAGGCCACCCTGGACCCTGGGCCCTTGGCCAAAAGCCAAAACCCCGAACCCCCAAGCCGAACCTCCAACCTTTGCCTGCGGAAGGGACAGCTTTCTGTGCTGAAGTTCCTCGTCCACGATCTCGGGGCCCGGGCCTCACTCTCGCCGTATCTCTTCGCGCTATGAGACTCACGGTGTTGTTGATGACGGTGACGATGATGCCGATGATCCCTCTGATAACCATGATGGCAATGACCATGGTAATGATGGTGATGGTGGTAGCGGCGCATGCAGGCCATCCAAGGTCATGCACCGAAGGCCTGGTTTGACAAGCTCAACAACCAGCAGCACATCACCCTTGCAGCACCCGTCTGCTTCCACATGATTTGTGATTCTAGGATGTAGAGGACTCCAAAACCATGGGTTAAGTTATAGAGCTTATGTAACATAGTATTCCAATCAAAAGCACCCGGTCTTAGCTACATTGCAAGCCTAAACCGCTATAGCCTACTGTAAACCCCAAACCCCAAACCTTAAGGCCCCCATTCCCCATAAACCCCAAACCCAGCCAGGTCCCGGTCGCCGAAGCCGCGCCGGGTTCGGGTGCCACCCCACTACACGTGGCTGCAGGAGCGGGGGCGGTCGAGGCAGGAGGTGTAGGGTGCAGGATTTAGCTTTTAGGTCTCAGGGTTTAGGGTTTAGGCTTCGGGGTTTTAACGTGAGTGTTTAACATGAGGTCGTAGAGGTTTTGCAAAAGATGTGTAGAGCTAGGCGCATGAAATCCCAAATCCCGCAAAATGGCTACTACCTGATCTTCCTCGACACTCCTCCTCCTCCTCCTCTTCTACTAGTGCCCACCAGTAATCTCTTGCTTCTTCGTCTTCTTGGACGTCCTACTCGTACTCCTGGCCGTAGTGAAAGTAGTGGTGCTTGTGCTGTCAATGGCCTTCGGGCTTCGGGCTCTGGTGTTTGGGATGCAGGGGATCAGGGTTTGGTTGAGTTTGTGCTTCAACCTCAGCGGCTGAATGACTGTGCTCGAGCTGCGGCTGGCCGGTTGCGACTACACATTGCAATTATGCCGTTGCCTGTGATCGTGGTAGACTTATTGGCGTCCGCGACGAAAGTCAGGACGAAGGAAGAAGAGCAGTAACAGTAGAACGGCCCAGGATGGCCATGACGACATTGCTATTGATGGTGGTGATGAGGATGATGACAACTTCGCAGTTTTTTGTTTTCCGCGGCCCTGTCTGTCGAAGTAATGATGCTGCGCTCTGTTCGCTTTGGTCCGTCCATGCAGCATGCACCGTCTGGTGAATAATTCTCACACCACGTGCGTTAAACAACTCAGACATGAATTCGCTATCCCGAGTAAGGCACTATGCCTGATGATGACATTGATGATGACGATGGGGAGGACAAGTATGATGATGATTTTGATGATTATGATGGTGATGGCAAGATGATGATGACGATGACCATGGTGACGCTTATCTTTTATGCTGCTTCTCTGCTTATTGCTGGTTTGGCATTGTTGTTGCCGTGACCCCGGGCTCTGTCTCATGCAACAACGATGAAATGCTGGGATAGACAAGGATGCACCCTCTCGGAACTGGTGTTCATGCAGCGTTTGCCTGTTGGTTCGTGGGTACATGGAAGTAGGGTAAAAGCAAGGTGTTTTTGGGTACACGCAAATAAAGCAGCTTCATAGGAATCTTAGTGTATACTTGAAACCTCATACTGCTGAGACAACCTGGAGGTCCCAAGACCCTTTTCTTAATTACAGCCTCCTAAGTATGATCTAGTGTATGATAGTATATCACGGCTTATCATTATATCATAGTCTGAGTCTGTTTTACGATATCATCACGAAGTTCTAATCACTTCGTACCAGCTCGTGGGTGCTGTGTGGTGCGCGAGGTTGTTGGCTGGCTGCTGGAGGCAGTTGTTTTGCTTCGTAGCCCCAGTCACATCGACAGACGGACAGCCATGCATGCATGCATCCGCGCAGACAGACATACATGCATGCATGTTTTTGTCCGCTGTGCAGACGTCGAACGGGAGCAGGTAAGTATGCATGTATGCTGGCCGCATCTTGCTCCTATATTCCTACGAGAGGGAGAGACAAACACAACAGATCTCCAGACATGTCTGTCCTTGCTCCTATACTCCTACGAGAGGGAGAGACAAACACAACAGATCTCCAGACATGTCTGTCAGCCAAGCTCGCGATGTTCATACTGTGGTCTTTTCTTTCCTAGTTCTTTCCTACTTTGGTTGGAAAGGTTTGCGGCGTCTCGCCAGACGTGCGCGATATCCACGGAGCTACTTTGCTTCAATGGCCACGAAGTTGCTGTGCGGTTCAGAAGGTCGGGCACGAACATATCTTAGCATGCACCTTGCAGGTCTTCTCCCTCATCTCTTGCACCCTGATGTGTCTGTGTCGGTGTGTGCGCGCATATGCCAGTGGTAGATCCAGAATCCCGCTCCGTATTCGGCTCGGGGCCAGTCGGTTGAAGTTCAGTTTGAGGGTGCGGAACCTGAACACATTCGAGCGAGCAAGGTCAGACTTGTTGAGATTAAGCGCCACATGCTCGTGTTCCCGAAACCGCGCCTTCACCCCAAAACCCAGAGCTGTACTGGAACAAAGCCCAGTCCCCGAAGAAGGGGATCCCTGTCGCGACTCCTACACTGGTCCTATACATACATACATACATACATACATACATACATACATACATAACAGAGATATATATATACACACACATATATATATATGTACATATTATAGTGTATGATCATCGAACGCAGCGGATACCATATGGTAGTCACTCATCGGGACATTCATGGCTTGTGATTCGGGGGTGAGGGTTCTGGCGCTTGGGCTAGAGAAGCTCATGAACTGTAACCCAAAACCCTAAAACCTAAAACCCTGAATCCTTAAACCTAAAACCCTAAACCCTAAATCCCAAAAGCCCCCTGTGCCCAGACGACTCCCTGTCATTGGTGCGCTCGGTCGGGAAGCGTTCCTGTACTGGAGCTGCTGGAGCAGGCCAGTGACTGCAAACCTGGACACCTTACACAGTAAGCCCTATCTTAACCAACCAAAACCCACTTTTTGTAAACCCTAATATGGGATTTATAGGGACCCTACAGAAACGTAGGTTCTGGTGGGTTAAGGTATACAATGGAGGGTCTAACATGTCGAAAAACGATATTGAGCTTACATATCACACCGTGAACCCTACACTTAAATACTGAGCCCTTTCGAAACCTTCAGCCCAAAACCTAAACCCGAAATCCTCAACCCGGAACTCCACTTGCCCGTCCGCCTGACTTTGCGGAGTTTTGGTGCTCCAGGCTGTAGTATTTTATTTTAGGGTTTAGGGTTTAGGCTTTAAGGTTGAGGTCCTCTGTTTGGGGCTTGGGGTTGGGCATGTAGGGTTTGGAGTTTCTGGGCTCTGTTTAGGGCTTTGGGTTTGGCATTTGGGGTTTGGGGCCAGTGAGGCTTTATGGGGCTTGGTTGGCAGTTTGAAGCGTTTCTTAGATAGGTCAAGGGTTTCTTCTTCGGAAGGCTTGCAATCTTCCCTAAAGCTGGCTTAGGGCTTGGGTTCTCTGTTGGCTCTTTCACGCTTTGATAATTCCGCTTACGGGATTTCTGAAGCCTCCATTCTGGAGCTGTTGTGATTTGGGATGCGGCATGATGCGGCGATCGTCTCAAGCCTGGACACGGCCGAAGCGATGGTTTACCGTTTAGGGTTTAGGGTGTTTTGAAGACTTGAACCCCAGACGCTAAACCCTAAACTCCTACACAGTTAAACCTTAAACTCTCAAACTCCTAAACCTAAACTCTCAAACTCCCAAACCCTAAGCCCTAAAATCTCAAACTCCCAAACCCTAAGCCCTAAAATGGTAAACTCCGATAGAGCTTGCGGTCGGTGGAAGCTTCACGGTCATCAATGGTTTGCCTTGGTCAAAGCTTCCTAAACACGAAACCGAACCCCAAACTGGGTTGAGAGGGTAGGGTCTAGGGTTCAGGAGTTAGAGTTTAGGGTTTAGGGTCTAGGGTTCAGGAGTTAGAGTGTAGGGTTTAGGGTTTAGAGTTTAGGGTTCAGGAGTTAGAGTTCAGAGTTTAGGGTTTAGGGTTTAGGGCTCAGGAGTTCGAGCCCTAAAGCCCGAGTTAAACCCCGCTCTCAGCAGAAAGTTTTACGCCGAAGCCTCAAGTCGGAGCCCAAACCCTCTCGACGCCTTGAAGAAACCCCCTAAGGCCGCAGCCCTGAATATATATATATATATGCATACATACATACATACATACATACATACATACATATATATATATATAGAGATAGATAGATAGATAGATAGATAGATAGATAGATAGAGCCCTTTATTACGAAGCCCTTATAAACTAGGACCCTGAGCCCGGGACCCAAGTAAGTAAGCTCAAAAGCCTCCACCGGAGGCTGGGGCGGAAATGGACGCTCAGGATTCGCATTCAAAATGCACCCCGATGCATCTCATGGCTGCTGAGGCCTCGGCTGGTATCGGGGTTTCTACACCTAAACCGATTGAGGCTTTCCATAATGTGTGTGTGTGTATGTATGTGTGTGTATGTACATACGTGTGTATGTCTGTCTGTCTGTCTGTCTGTCTGTCTGTATGTATGTATGTATGTACGTACGTATGTGTATATAGATGTTTATATATTTATACATTTATAGCATTATTATATATACAGTGGTTGACCTACACACATGCACGATCGCTGATATCTAGTAGACGATACATGATGCATACATACATACATACATACATACATACATACATACATATTTATATATACATATACATATACATGTATATATATATATATGTATACATATACATATACATACATATATATATATATATGTATGGATGATATCCTTCGGAAGGTTTGCTCTGAGGTGCAGGTAAAGACCCAAACAAGCAGTATTGTGAGGTTTCGAGAAGGGTCTAGGCATGTCTGGGGATCAAGGAGACACTGTTAGCCTCAGACTGCCCGATTAAAACCTGATATCTAAAGCCGAAGCTTGAAATCTGCGCCTCCATTTTCACCAATCCTTCCACCCAGAATCTTCATCCCAAGCCCCTAAACCCTAGAACCCCACGCCCGAAAATCGTATACCCAGAATCCCGAGCGACCCACAGGGGCACGGACCTGCGGCTCTCTACCTCGCCCGTTGCACTGCCGCCGCTGCGGTCGCCGATGCCCAGGGACGGTTTCCTGAGGCCGTGGATGGTTTAGGGTTTAGGGGTTTAGGGTTTAGGGGTTTAGGGTTTAGGGTTTAGGGGTTGAGGGTGTGGGTGAGGGTTAGCGGTATAGAGGGTCTAGGTTCAGGGTCTCAGGTTTCGTGCTTGGGGTCTATTGCTTAGGGACTGCTGTCTCTCTAGAAAAGTTCGAGACTTTACGCAGGTATGGTTCTGGAGGAGGCGGTTTTCACTGGGGGATTCTGGGTATTCATAGACTCAGACTGCTGTTACTGGGGTGTCCTACTTAGTTAGTCGCATTTGCGATGCTCGCTCGTGCACAGCGACTTGAGCCGACTTGAGACTTACTTTTGCTGTGTCAACAGTGTGCCCGCATTCCATCCTCAGTGTCTGCGGGCAGCCGTAGTATGATGTAAAGGTCCCCAAAATCCGATCATTGTATCTGCAACTTCCCCACTGCATCGTCCGCACATGGAGCTGTTCCTTCAAGACTATGGGCCATGCACTTCTGCATTGTCCCTGTTTCCCCTAACATGTCATTGCGGACGCCTGAACCCCAAAGCCTTCACCCACGAACTGAAGTCCCGGACTTCTCTCGGCTCAAGCTCTTTCCTTGTGTAGACTCAGAGTAGACCTGAATGGTCCCTTTTGCAAGGCCTCACGGCAAGGCACGCAAGATGCCACATGGTATTTCGATGCACATACAGCGTCGAGAGGTAGGTTTAGGGTTTAGGGTTTAGGGTTTAGGCTAGCTCAAATGCTAAGAACCTCTAAGAGCCAAGTTAGCAAGGCCCACTTCACCTTCTGCCCACTTCCAGGCTTTTGAGGAGTAGCCAAGTAGCCCCAGCTTTAGCTTTAGGGGTTGCTATTCCATCAGCTCTTTTGCACTGTGATGGCGGATGGCCTCTCCCTGCCGATGACAGCTTCGTATGCTGCATGGCTCGACTTCCGATCTCCCGAAGACGATGAGGCGTGGACCGGTTTAGGGTTTAGGGTTTAGGGTTTAGGGTTTAGGGATGTGCGACTCCAGGAACTTAGGGGAGGCTACTGTGGGCCCATATCCTGTTCTCTAGGATCCTTAAAGCAGGTAGCCCCCTACTTCGCTGAAACCGCCGTGTCTGTTCTGAGGTATCATTCAGCAAAGGTCCTAGTCTCGAAGACCTGAGATGGTCCTGGTTGCTGAGGTTCAGCGAAGTCTACTTCAAAATCGAAGTTGCTTCACAGCGATGAAAGAGCTCTGCTTGTCTTCAATTTGACCTTTGAGCTCGGGATAGAGGAATACGTCTTAAAGTTCGTACCATCAATGGTACCGCTTCTGATACTGCCAGTGCCAATATCTGCAAGGTCATAAAGCAAGCATCGTTCTCATCCTCACCAAACCCCACCCGGCATCCGCCCGCAGTCTGGCTGTTGGCAGCGGCGATGGGCCGTTCTGTCCCAGGCCTGGTCGTTTCCACGGACCTGAGCCACTATTCATATTGCTAAGCACAAGAGAACTTGCTTGATGATGATACTGGCTGGTAGCGAGGAGCATTCTGTCTGACCGTTGCTGCTGCAGCTATTGTGTTGCTGCGGCCACTACCTCTTGTCATTCAAAGACGACTTTACTTGCTGATGTCGTCCTTGCTTTCGACACGGAGATGTGGTGGTTGCTCTGGTTCATGGCCGATGACATTGATGTCGCGATGATGGTGATGATGATGCTAGTGATGATGATGATGATGATGCTGATGACGGTGATGGTGATGGTGATGGCGACGATGGTCAGCCTCACCGGGGCGACGAGAGTGGCGGTGATGATGTTGTCGTGGGTGCCTGCGCCGATGACAGATGTGCTTGTGCCGTCGATGGTGAACGCTGTAATGGACTGCGTTGATGATGCTGGTGGTCATCTTGACGTTGCCGACATCGACGGCGATGGGTGTCACGATCCACGTTGCACGCTAGTCACTTCTAGCCGACTCCAGTGCTTGTGATTACGACAGTTGGCTTCGATATCTACGGCTTCGTTTACTTGAAAGGTTGTCGCTTTTGCAGACCTCTGTGAGCGAATCAGAACGAATCTGGTTGCATTGGCAGGGCTTCCTGTCGTTGTTCCCGGACGACACGTGCACGCCGCTCGCCCAGAATTCAGTGCGAGCTCCGAGTTTCGGGTTAGGGTTTGAGGGTTTAGGGTTCAGGTCTGGGAGACATAGCAACTCAGTACAAAGCGAAACCCCCCCTGCATCTTGAAGTGCTTTTTGCCATAAAATCGTATGATTTGTGAGACTTATTCGAGCCCCCGAACCGGCTTGCATGGCTCGAAAACACCACGAACATTTGATCCATAACGCAGAGAGTGCGTTGTATACTGTAAACATTTACCGTTGAAAATATATGCAAGCAATAAGATTGCTGGTATTCGTGACCATAATTTCCAAGACTGTGCTGGCAGAGTTTGAGGCGTGCCACCGGCAGGCTTCGCCTTCCGGCCACAGCGGGGGCCCGTGTTGTTGAAGAGCATAGGGCTCACAGAAACCCTCAAAAGTAGGAAAAAAAAATTGCCCAACACCTATAAAGAAAGGTAATTGGGTGTAGGGTTTGGGGCTTGGGTCCTGGGCTGTGGGGCTTAGGGTTTAGCTTGTAAGTCCGAGTCGCGATGTTGCCGCACGGTGACATTTTTGCAATGCACAATTTGTTTGTAGACCGCATCATCAAGAAACTGGTTTCAACTGTTTTTGAGATGCTGGAGTAGCGCCTCATGCTGCAACTATGCCGTTGTTGTTGAAGAATGTATTCCGATGCACGTGGGTTAATTAAGCGGTTTGAGGAGTATCCATGATTGGAATGATCCCGGTAGCAGTGGTGGTGGTGGTGGTGGTGGTGGTGGCGGTGGTGCTAGTGGTCGTCGTTGTGGTAGTTGGTTGTAGTAGTGGTAGAGGTCGCGGTACTGTTACTGTGGTACTGGTGGCCGTAGAAGTAGCAGTAGTGGCGGTGGTAGTCGTCGTCGTAGTAGTAGCAGCAGCAGCAGCAGTAGTGGTAGTGGTAGTGGTAGTGGCAGTGGTAGTAGTAGTGTAGTATACTGCTACTACTACTACTACTACTACTACTGCTGCTACTGCCACTGCCACTGCCACTGCCACTGCCACTGCCACTGCCATTGCCACTGCCACTGCTACTGCTACTGCCACTGCTGCTGCCACTGGTGCTGCCACTGCCACAGTTACTGCCACAGCCAC